>CAUYUJ010000559.1:591473-655912 GCA_963575745.1 Prorocentrum cordatum
ACACCCCCACTGGGGCCTTCGGTGGAGCTCCCTATGGGGCCACGAAACTCTGCCCTGGGTGGGGGAACCGCATGTGGACACCCCCACTGGGGCCTTCGGTGGAGCTCCCTATGGGGCCACGAAACGCTGCCCGGGGTGGGGGAACCGCATGTGGACACCCCCACTGGGGCCTTCGGTGGAGCTCCCTATGGGGCCACGAAACGCTGCCCTGGGTGGGGGAACCGCATGCGAACACCCCCCCTGGGGCCTTCGGTGGAGCTCCCTATGGGGCCACGAAACGCTGCCCTGGGTGGGGGAACCGCATGCGAACACCCCCACTGGGGCCTTCGGTGGAGCTCCCTATGGGGCAACGAAACGCTGCCCTGGGGGGGGGAACCGCATGCGAACACCCCCACTGGGGCCTTCGGTGGAGCTCCCTATGGGGCTACGAAACGCTGCCATGGGTGGGGGAACCGCATGCGAACACCCCCACTGGGGGCCTTCGGTGGAGCTCCCTATGGGGCTACGAAACGCTGCCCTGGGTGGGGGAACCGCATGCGAACACCCCCACTGGGGCCTTCGGTGGAGCTCCCTATGGGGCCACGAAACGCTGCCCTGGGTGGGGGAACCGCATGCGAACACCCCCACTGGGGCCTTCGGTGGAGCTCCCTATGGGGCCACGAAACGCTGCCCTGGGTGGGGGAACCGCATGCGAACACCCCCACTGGGGCCTTCGGTGGAGCTCCCTATGGGGCTACGAAACGCTGCCCTGGGTGGGGGAACCGCATGCGAACACCCCCACTGGGGCCTTCGGTGGAGCTCCCTAGGGGGCCACGAAACGCTGCCCTGGGTGGGGGAACCGCATGCGAACACCCCCACTGGGGCCTTCGGTGGAGCTCCCTATGGGGCCACGAAACGCTGCCCTGGGTGGGGGAACCGCATGCGAACACCCTCGGAGGAGGGGGGGAGGAGGAAGGAGAACGCGGGGCACCGTCTCTTCACGCGAGGTTGGTCATCGAAGCGGGCGATGAAATACAGGCGGATGGACCATGTTGCGAGAGTTAGTCGACTGGCTATTGTTTTTCAGTCGGGATTCTGTTGACTGGAGAAGTGGAAGAGTCTTGGAACACGTCGGAACAGCCGCAAAAATGGAGTACAGAATTGCGAATCGTCTGCGCGACGTCCGCAAGGCCGAACGACTTGGCATACGAGGTTCTGGCTGGGCCGCGGTGGTGCGTGGACCTACGCAAAGCCTTCGACTGGACCGAATACGGGCCTTTCTTTGACGCCCTCCGGCGCCAGGGAGTCGATGCAGACTACATTGCATTATTCGCGAGGCTGCATTCTGGGCAAATGGGAAGCGCGTCAGGCGCGCACGCTTTTCGCATCCAGCGGGGCGCACAGCAAAGTGACGCCATCCGCCCGATGTTGTTCAACGCTGGGTTGGAGTTGGCAATGGAGAAATGGAGGGCCCGCATAGGTCACGCCAGGTTAGTCATCGGAGCGGGCGATAAACTCACGAACGTACAGCATGCGGATGGCACCATGTTATACGCGAGTTCTGCCGACGAGTTAGCCGCCATGATGGAATTGCTGACTGAAAAGCTTGACGCAGTCGGTCGGCATCTGCACCCAGAGAAGACACATGTTCTCACCACAGAGGAGGGGATTGAGAATTTGTTCATTGAGGTGGGCGAGCACATGCTCAAAGTCATGTGTGGCAATGGTGTTCACAAATACTTGGGCTCAAAATATACCAGCCAATTTGAAGAATCGCAGCGATGTCGAGTTGGGACGCAGATTTTAACGAGCTTGGCACAAGTTTCACGAACACCGTCATGCCCTCAGACCAAGGCGTTTCTTTAAGACTGCGGCTGAAGCTGTTCCAATCTGTCATTACACCGACACTAGTATTCGGATTATCTGCCGCAGTTCTGACCAAGCATCAAGTACAATATTTGGACGTCCTTCAAAGCAAGATGCTACGTTTGATTGTTGGTTGGAGGCGTTGCGAGGGCGAGGATTGGGCAGACACCATGAGTCGAATGCGGGACAGGATTGCCCATGCAATGCGTATTTTTCCGAATGAAAAATGGAGCGAACTATTATGTCGCTACTTGTTCAGATTTGCGTGCCAGTCATCATCTTCGGACAATGAATGGGCCCAGAAACTCAGATTGTGGAGCCCGCGCTATACGCATGGGGCTACGAGGGCGCGCGGACGCCCTTGATGTTTTGCATACTGTATCTCGCTGGTATGAAATTGTACATGAATGCGATGAAGACGCATTCGTCGAAAATTGCATTCACGCCTGAGGACCGCCCCTGCTCTTCTCCTCCCTCTCTCCCCTCCCACTCGGAGGCACAACGTTTGCTTTCCGTTGCGCGCGTGCTTGTTCAGGCCACTGCGCTGTATCCTCGCCCGTTTACGGGCCAACCCTTGTAGTTTGACCGGGCCTCTGTCTGTCTGTTTGTCCGTCCTTCAATGTTTCGCGGCCAATCTAGAGAACCACACCGAAGTCCCCAGTGGCGAAGCCCGCGTGCTGCCTCCACACTGTCCCAGGGTCCATCCCTCTCGTTGCGCGCTGCCTATGAGGAGGGGGCCATATCCTGCGCTACTCGCAGCTGCATAGGGTTGGGTACTTGGCTGGGTTAATTTGCCCTAGGCGTCGCGACAACTTGCGGACACATGCCTTCCATGAAGCGCATCCGTGAAGCCTGCTGCGGGTAGGGAGGGCCCTCCCATGAAGGCTCCCACCACGAAATTCTGGAGGGTTGCCTGGCCGCGGATTCCATGTTGCAGTCATCATCATGCAGTGCCTCTGGTGGGCCTGTTGTGGGGCGGCGGAGCTTCCTTGACGTCTGTCAACCTTCAACATTGATGCCTGCGCCCCACCCAACAACATATTCTATCACGGAGCGCCACTGGAAGCCCTCCTGAGTGATGGGGCCCCTCTGGTAGACTCTCGGCTCGCATTTTCTGAGCTAAACAAAACTGCGAGGAGGACGCTGATACGTCAAACATGTAAAAACTGGGGCGGAACAAAAGAGGGCGCGGGAAAGATCAAAACTATATTATTAGAAAAATCGA
Organism: Prorocentrum cordatum; assembly: GCA_963575745.1. Taxonomy (NCBI): domain Eukaryota; class Dinophyceae; order Prorocentrales; family Prorocentraceae; genus Prorocentrum; species Prorocentrum cordatum. The sequence goes on from CAUYUJ010000559.1 coordinate 594,544, forward strand.
CCACCGCTGAATGACCATGACAATTGACACAAACGTGACACCTGGCAGGAGAGTGCTGCACATCAAAGGCAGTAGGCTAATCGTGGCCATGATGGCAGATCGGTTTGTTTGCATCCAGGAACCAGCGACTGGGATGGGCATACGCAAGGGGTCGCGCCTCGGGCTCCTGGCTCTTGGCGATTTGCGCGAGGTCAAACTGCTCGTCCTGACCACCGCCAAAAAGATAGGATTGTCGGAAGCAACCAAATGTGACGTCAGCCGAACACTACCGTTGAACAACATCCGTTCCTTTAGCGCTACGCGCCAGCCTCCAAGCACAAACTGACAAGAGGCAGGCGCAACCCATGCCCCCCCCCCCACCCACCCACACACACACACAATGATGTACGTAGTCAGCGCCAGTCACTGCAGTGCGCGTCACCCCACACGGGGGGCATCAAGCGTTGGCCCCAAGGTTGAAGGGGTGAACATTCTCGATATTCAAATGCGCCCGTGCCAGGGAGTGCGGGGGCGGCGTAGGGTAGCTGCCGCCAACAACGTATCCGCTGGATGCCCTCGCAGCACGCAGACCAGCTACTGGCCGATGCGCCGAGCGCGTGACGGCAAGATGAAAGCATCTGTCGTTTTGTAACATGTCTCCTTGTCCTCCTCCTGCTGCTCAACCTTTTCCATGTCCTCCTCACCTCCCTCATCACCTCCTTCTTTCCCCTGCAATCATCACCCCTCTGCCTTTGCCAGTGTGGGGGCCAGAAAGTGGCGGCATTGACTGCAGCAATATCTCAACCAGCCCTGTTGGCGTAGATGATTTTTATTGCACTTCCTCTTCCAACGCCATTATTATCCTTCGGGTATAGGGCTTGTCACTGCTCCTGATCAATCTGCCGCCGTGCCCGTTGGAACGCTGAGGCATGGTAAGCTGTCTGGCAGGGTTCATGAATTCTTATATGGATTCCACCCCCGCCTCCCGTCGCGTCCAAGCCTGCACTGCCTCTCCTCCGAAAGCCACGGCCCCTCGTAGAAACGATGGGTCCACGCTCAAGAGCCAAGATCCCCCGTAAAAACGACTGGTACGCACTCCCGAAATTCCAAGACGGCGCAGGCAGGCAATCAAGGCCGCCATGATGGCCCACGATGCCTCCAAGATGTCCCCAAGTCGGCCAAATATGAGTTCCAAATGGCCCAAGATGGCTCCAAGAGCGCCCCAAAGGGCACAAGAGGTTTCCTGACAGGGACCACAAAAGCCTAAATTCCCCAAGCAATGTTTGCATGCTGGGCCTCTGACCTCTATTCTACGGAATGGGGCCTGGGTGTCGTTCAGGCGGCTGCGTGCTCGCATTCGCCGGTCCGTCGCCGCCTGCTCGCATCCCATCGTCTGGGCATGGGTGTCGGTCTGGCGGTTTCGTATTCGACGTCGCCGCCCCGTCGCCGCCCTTCGTATGGGCGTCGGTACGGCAATTCCGTGCTCGCCGTCGCTACCCCGTCAGCCTGGATGTCGGTCTGGCGGTTCCGTGCTCGCCGTCGCCGCCCCGTCGCCGCCTCGTCACCGTCCAACGTCTGTGCCTGGGTGGCGGTCTGGCGGCTCCGTGTTCGCCGTCGCCGCCTCGTCGCCGCCCCGCCGCCCCGCCGCTGCCACGTCGCCGCCTAAATTGGACAACGCGCATCACAATACATTGGTTCTCGTTTCGTGAAACACAACAATGAGATCCCCCCCCCCCATTCGGAATGAACGCCCCCCCAAGTCCGCATTGCAAATTACATACGTACCCCCCCACATCTTTGCAAAACATGTTGTGCGTGCGCACTCGTTCATCAAGAAACACAACTTTCCAGACATCCATTACAAAAGCACGGCACGAACAGCGCACGCGAACGTCGTCGCGCGCGCATGCCGGAATCCTTCGAAAGCGGCCGAATTCGAAAGGATTTAAAAATCGTGTGCCCCGACAACATATGAAAACACATGGTTTCGCAACGCGAACTTTCAAAACAACACTGCGTTTGCGCATACGTTTTTCGGCATGTTCATTGAATTCTGCCCATCGTGCTTCTCGCACCGCACGTCGATATCACGAACACGCCCTTGCGCGCGCTGGGGGGGGGTGCGATCCGCGTCGTATAAAACCACGCGGGCCAGTCGCGCGCCGGCCGCGCTGGCCGCGCGCGCATGTCGAACTCCTTCCAAAACCTTCATCGCCGACGCGAAGACGTCGCCATGTCGTCGACATGATCAGCATCGGCGCCGTCACTGGCCTTGCCGTCGTCGTTGTCATCGTTGCCACCAGCGTCGCTACTATCAAGGTCGTGTCTACCGTTGTCGACGATGCCATGATACCGCGTCCGCCCACATGGCCGACTCGCACTGAAGTGCCCGCTGGGAAGTGCCCGACGGTCAGCGGCACCGCGGCCGCGGCGGTCGCGCCAAACTAGCTGGCCGCTGCTCGCGCGAGCATGCGCGGGCTAGCGCGGCCGCAGGGATGTGCCAGCCAATGCCAAGCACTCATCAAAATCGCCGCCGCCTGCGTCTATGCAAACCAAATCGCGGGCGGATGGGTGGGATGATTGCGAGAGCAGTGGATTTGACAAATCAATGCGAACAACAAGTCGTTCTCCGATATGAAGGAATATTGGGTTCACCCCCCGGCTCCCGCCCCAGAATTGACGGCCTGCTTTTCGTGTTGCAACTGCCTATGACTCTGCCCCATCGCACATTCAAAACATGAATTCAAGCCGCCCCAGCCAGGCCGGCAACGATTCCCCGCTCGCCCTCTGCAAAAACTCTCTGCGCGCACACCCGTTCATCCAAGTTATCAGTTTTCAGAGGTCCCATGCGAAACGTGAAACGAGATGCACACGCGCGCGTGCTCGCGCGCGCATGCCGGGATCTTATATATATATATATCTATATATATATGTGTGTATATATGGAAGAAGAAGAAGAATAACCCCGATACACATGGAGCCACCTATGGTTTCGCTACAAGAACTTTCAAACAAAAGCTTGGTGTCGCGCCGTTGCACATTCTTTGAAACGAAAGAGATATTTCGACATGCCATAATATGCTACCCATTGGGCCTCTCGCGCGAGCATGTTGAAGTCGCTCGAGCGCCTATGCGAGGGTGCTGGCGCAAGAACCCCCGCAAAATCTGAGACGGCGCGCGCGCGCGTCGTCGCGAACGTGTGCCGGAATCCCTACTCAACTGTTGGTTTCGGTGGGATTTCAATATCGAGTGCCCCGCAAGCATCTGAAGCACTTGGTTTTGCAACATAAGTTGTCACAAAGACTTGCGCTCGCGCTCTGGCGAATTCAAAAGAAAACCATGGGTATTTCACAATATTGGTAGACTTCGGCCAAGAAAGCATTTCGGGCCGCGTGTCGACATCATTCGAGCGCCCTTGCGCGCGTGCTGAGGGGGGGGGGCGCGATCCGCGTCGCACATTCTGCGCGAGACACTATCCCGCGTCGGACGCGCAGGCATGTCGAACTCCTTCCAACGCCTTCATCGCCGACGCGAAGACACCGTCATCGTCGTCGGCGAGATCCGCATCGGCGCCGTCGCTGGCCGCGCCGTCGCTGTTGCCATCGTCGCCACCAGCGTCGTTACTAGCGTCGCTACTGGCATCGTCGCCACAGCGTCGCGTCTACCGCTGTCGACGTCGCCATGGTACCGCGCCCGCCCACGTGGACGACTCGCACTGAAGTAAGTGCCCGCTTGGATGCGCCCAGAGGTCAGCGCCGCCGAGGACGCGTCTGCCGCGCCAGACTAGCCGGCCGCTGCGCGCGCGAGCATGCGCGGGCCAGCGCGGCCGCAGAGATGCACCAGCCAACGCCGACCAATCATGGAAATCGCCACCGCATGCGTCATGCAAACTAAGTTGCGGGCGGGTGGGCGGGATGGACGTTCGCGAGAGCATGGAATGCGTCAGTCAACGCGCTGGCGAAGATCAATTGCACCGCAGAGATTCCATTTCCTACAAACAACGATTATGATCTACCCCGCCACCCCTGGATCACCCCCTGGGAATGTTAACGTTCACGTGTGTAGCTGCCCCATCGTCTATTTTTAAAATGTATTCGTACCTTCCCAGCCCAGTCGGCATCGACGTGCCCGTCGCCCTCTGCCGTGACAACTACGCGCGCGGACTCGTTCATTACGCATCAACAGATTCAAAGAATCCTTGAGCAAAACTACGACGAAAAACGCGCGCGCGTCGTCGCGCGCACATGCCGGCATCCTTCAATCACCGTAGGTTTCGTAACGATTTTCAAACTCGAGTGTTCAAACTGTGCACCAAAAAAAACAAGGTTTCGAAACGCGTTTCTTTCATATAAGAAAGGCTTGCCATCTCGCGATCCCACGTCCAACCTGACCATGGAGCCAACTCCCCGGGACACCAGTATCTCGACCGTGCAAGAAGGAATGCGCGTCTTCCGCGAGGGCTCCTCTGCGAAGATTTCAGCCAGACATCGTCGCGGCGCTCGCGCTCCTCTAGCTCCGTCACTCCCCGCGCGCCCTCCTGCCCCCCCCCCCCCCCCCCTCCCGCAGGAGCGCATGCCAATGTAGCGCTGGTGGGGGCGAGGTATAGTTCCGAGCCTCCGCGACGCGCTCTGTTGGCACGACTGCAATAAACCCGCCGTCTGGAGGCGCCAGCTGCCAGAAGTCTCCGCTCAGCGCGACGTTCAAACCGCCGAAGGGTCGCGGCGCGCCGTCTTCCCCGCGCTTCTGGGTGCCAGCGTCTCGAATAACGCTGCGAAGATGCTGGTCCACTTCGGCGAGCGGCCGGGCGCTCGCCGTGCTGATCTCGTCGATGATCAACCACCTCCACTGCAGAACTCGTTTCGCTGCGTCGCACTGAAGTCCCCCCCCCCCCCCTTCTCATCGCCGCGCTTAACGGCGGGGATGCCGCTGGCGCGATGCATGGTGTCTCCGCCGAGCAGCTGCGCCATGGCTGCCAAGGCCGCGATCGGAAAATGAACGCCAGTCGTCCATTTCATCAAGTCTTCGAACAGATCCTTCCGCAGAATTCGCAGCACGCGTGACTTCCCTGTGCCGGGTCCTCCGTGCATGCACCAGCGCAGCGGTCCACTCATGTCGGCGCCCCCTCGTGCCTCCCCGTCCAGCTCTTGCGTCGCCCTCTCTGCCACCTGCTTCGCCACTTCGCACTGCTTCGCGTGGACAACGCGCCGGCCTGTTTCTTTGTCAGTCCTGAATTCCAGATTCCTGAGCCACTCCGCCACCTGGCCTGAGGTCGCCCCTGTCTGCGCCTCCACATTCCCCCTATCTTCCTCCGCCGCCGCTCTGTCGGCCATAGATTTCCCCGGTTGCGCGAAGCCCTCGCTGCGGCCAGCGCGGCTTCCAGGTCGCAGCTGAAGACTCTCGGCCGCGAGTTGCGCCCCTCGCTGAGCGTCGTTTCGCTCGGGCGCTGGCCCCGCTCTTCCCGGGCCGCGGCCGCGCCTGCTTTGGTGTTCTCGCAATGGGGGCGCCCGCCCAGACCACCCTCCGCCTGGCCGTCTTCTTCTTCGCCACTGCTGCCCCCGTCGCCGCCCCCCCGCTTCCGACCTCCGACGCGCGATGTCAGAGCCTCGTCCAACTGGTCAAAGCCCACTTCCAATTCTTCGCCGCTCGCGCCCTCATCGCTGCGTTCGCCCCCGTGGTCTGCATCCCTCGGACGCGCGCGGTACACGCTCATGAAATGTCCTACATACCTTGCAGATTCTTCCGATTGTAGCCCGCCGTCCAACCGCGACGCCAGGGCGGCCTCCCAAATTTTGGAGTCTCCTCGCAGTGCGCCGGCGAACATCACGCAATCGTCTGCCTCTGTCTGCCGCGGCGTCCACGGGTGGAAGTAGAGCGTTGCAATCCGCGCGGGCCGCTCGACATCTCCACTTCGGCTGCAAGGCGCGGGCGCCGCAAGAAATGTCGGCGTCAAGGGCCTCTTGTTCCTGGCGGGGACCCACGTGTGTCGCAAATGCGGGCAGCCATCATTGTCTGGAAAGGCAACTCAATCCCCCCGTGTGTCGCCCTTCGCCGCGTAGTCAACCCCAAGCCCTAGATCTTCCGCCTGCACCGGATCCCGCTCTTTCTGCATTCCTGCTTCAGTCAAGAATGCAAGATGCCTGTCCCAATTTGCTTTTGCGCCCTTGATAATGGTGGGGCACGCCACGAGCACGGGCCCCCAGTACGTCGTGAACTCACACGGTGACAGGTGCCACAAAACGTCTCGCTTCGGGCGAAGCCCGTGGCTACGTCTCGGATGGCCACCTTCCGACGTCTTGGGTTCTGCATGTCCACCTCCTTGAACTGCGCTGTACGCCCAAGCGTTGCGCCGTCCGTCAACCGCTCGACAGCTCCCACATAATCGCGTCCACGAGGAGCACGTTGCGTCACAGGTCGTGATCGCCTCCGCCGGCGTCGCATCGTAATCCATGGCGTGTGCTTGATGATTCGCGCGCTCCGCCTGGCCGCGAAGGATGCCCCTCCCGTAAGCGTCACTCATGATGCGCGTCGTCATCCGTCTGCTAACGTAGTTCGTGTTCTCCCCGTGCAGCTGCCGGCTGAGCTTCTCAATCCTTCTGGTGGACCTCGGGCTGCCTTTTCGTACAGCAATCGCATGCGTACCCTGCTTGCGCGTCCTGAGCCATCTGGACCGCACCGATGATGGCCGCGTCATTCTGCTTCTCCGCACACGCCCCCCCGCAGGCGCAGGTCTCGCCGGTGATCGGCAGCCGGTGCGGCAGCAGCACATTCGAGTTGAAGCGCTGCGCAGCCAGCATGCACGGATGTGCCTCATTCAGACTCTCGTGGTCCATGGGCCCACGCAAGCTGCCGACGCGGCCCCGCCTGCCTCCCTTCGGCATATACAGCCGCGACGCCAGCCCTGGACAGATCACAGCCGCGCGATCGATGAGCTGCGACGTTCTCGGGAAATCGGCTTTGCTGAGCTTCGGCCCGTCCGACGACGCGCTGGCAAAGGCGCCCTCTCTCCCGTCTCTGCGTTCAACGAATGCACGCGGTTCTGTTTCCGCTCCTGGAGGCACTGCGCATCTTCGTCGATGCACGCTGTCTCCCGCAAACACATCCACCGCGCGCCCCCAAGACGACCCCAAAAAGCACCTCCAAGAAGCTTTCGAGACGGACAGCAAAACATGCATCGGTTTCGCAATTCTCGCACGCATTTGTCTCCGGCCATCTGGACATCCAAGACCGCCCGAGAGGCCTCCGACATCTTACCGAGACAAAAGAACACGGCATTAAAACTACTCGAGAAAGCCCCGACACAGCCCCCAAATGGCCCAAGTTGGTCCCGAGACGCCCTCCCAAACACCCCAAATCGGGACCCAGCGAAATGAGCCGCGAAGCACGATGGCCCCAAGACGCCCCCAAGAGTCCTCAAGAGACGTTCAGGGGGCCCCCAGAGGCCCCCAACAAGCCAGACGAAGCCTTCGGGGCCCCCCCGATAACCTTCTCAAGGATGCCCCCCCCCCCCCCCCCCCCCCCCCCCCCTGCAAAACGAGGACTTGGCCGCAGAGGACGAGGGCGGGCAAAGGCTCGCAGAGAGCGGCGAGAGCGGCGGCGAGGAGAAAGAAAGAAGAAGAAAATGACGAGGAGGCGAAGGATGAGAAAGAAAAGACATGCACGAACACGGGCACGATTACGCATTGTACAACTCTCTCTCCCTCTCTCCCTCTCTATATCCTTTGTTGTTGTTTGTTCCCCTCTCTCTCTCTCTCCCTCTCCCCCCTATCTCTCTCTCTCTCTCTCCCTCTCTCTTGCTTGGTGTTTCACTCGTTCTCTCTTCTCTCTCTCTCTCTCTCTCTCTTTCTCTTTCTCTTTCGCTATCCCTCTCTCTCTATGTATCGCCCTCTGTCTCTCTCTTTGTCTTTATCTTTCTTTTTTTTCTTTCTCTTGCTCTTTCTCTTTCTGTTGCTCTCTCTCTTTCTCTTTTCTTTTTTTTCTTTTTTCTCTATCTCTCTCTCTCTATCTCTCCTCTCTCTCTCTCTCTCTCTTTCTCTTCTCTCTCTCTCTCTCTCTCTCTCTTCTCTCTCTCTCTCTCTCTCTCTCTCTCTCTCTCTCTCTTTCCCTCCATCTCTCTCCCCCCTCTCTCGCTCCACATGCACGTGCAACGCCCTTTCTATCTCTCGTTTCGCGCGTGCGACATTCGAAGGAGCAGCGCGCGCGGCGCGAGGCGCCGCTGAAATTTCGCACGCGTGCACGCGCGCGCGCTGGAAGCATTCGCGCGCGCTCCGCGCTCGCTCTGTCTCTAGGTAGCTCCAAGCATTGCGGGGGTCCAAACTATAGCATGCCCGATTCCTCTCTTCCTACTGGTCGGCGTATTCCACCTCGCGCGTCGCGGCTCCTCGCCCCCCAACTTACTTCTCGACGCTTGCTCCTGCGTTCTGCTGTGTTCTGGGCCTTCGTCCACCTTGTGGTCTCCTTGCGTCTCGCTAGTCCCTCTCCCTCGCGTTCCGTCGTTCATGGCTCTCCCCGCCAGTGCCCCCTTCCGCCCCCCTTTCACTTTCGTCCTTGCGTGGGCGCGCGCAGACGCAGTGCGCGGCCGCCCCCTTTCGATCGCGCCGCAATCTCCCTCCTTCCACCGCCCCCTCCTCGCGGTGTCGGCTCGCGGCCCGCAACTTGTTTGCCAGGGCTCAATCGAAGCCCCGGGGCGCCTTTTTGAAGCCCTTCTGGGGCGTCGTCGGGGCCGCGGCGCCCACGCTCGCCGCGCGCGATTCTGCGCCATCGCCCATGGGAGCTATGAATCCGCAACGCCCCAGGCAGGCAGGCATCGGCGCCCCCCTTCAACCTCTCCAAACATTCAACGCGCGCGCGCGCTCTTGTCCAAAAGCAGAAGTTGACGAGGGCCCCCTGCGAAAAATGGGCGACGCGCGCGCGCTCTCGCGCGCGCAGCAACCCCAAAAAGTTTCGCAAGGGTCTCAAGACCGACCGCCCTGGCAACATGAAGGAAGCAAAACAATATTATGACAACATTAGGTGTATGTATGTATATGTATATGTATATGCATGTGTATGTGTATGTATATATATATATATATGGCATGGCTTCGCAACAGAAAATCTCAGCGAGAAAACGCGGGCGCCCGCGCCCTCGCGAATTTGTGTGCGACAGCCATACATGTTGCTATGTGTTCGTGAAATGCGACCAAACGGGCCTCTCGCGCGCTGCCGCAATAATCCCGCGCGCAGAGAGACAGCGGAACGAAATGCGCGCGCGTCGAAATCCGCCGAAACAACAAAAGCTTCGCCAGGGCTTCGAAGTCGAATGTCTAAGACATCTAAACGCACATGGCGTTGCAACGCCGGTGTTCGAAACAAAAAACATCGCGCTCGTGCTCTCATATTCTCCAAACAACCATTAGTCATCACATTCCTCAAAATGTGCCTCGTACCGAATGTCGATATCACGCGGGCGCCCCTGCGCGCGCGCTGGGGGAGGGGGGGAAGGGGGCGCGATCCGCGTCGCAGGATTGCTCGCGGGCCATTCTCGCGCGTCAGCCGCGCGCGCATGCCAAAGTACTTGCGAAACTTTCATCGCCGGCGCGAGGACGCCGTCATCGTCGTCGGCGCGACCAGCATCGGCACCGCCCCTGGCCGCGCCGTCGCTGTTGTCATCATCGTCACCAGCGTCGCTACTATAATCATCGTGTATACCGTTGTCGGCGTCGTCATGGTACCGGGGCCGCCCAAGTGACCGACTCGCACTGGAGTGTCCGCTGGGAAGTGCACGTGGGGCCAGCGCCACCGCGGCCGCGTCGGTCGCGCCAGACTGGCTCGCCGCTGCGCGCGGAAGCATGCGCGGGCTAGCGCGGCCGCAGAGATGCGCCTGCCAACGCCAAGCACCCATCGCAATCGATGCCGCGTGGGCTTATGCAAACCAAATTGCGGATGGCTAGATGAGACGGTTGCGCGAGCAAAACCGCGCCAACCAAATCAACCACATGAATTGCGCGACGTGCGATGGGCGCGCCGTGGACAGCTCGCTTCGCGCATGTGTGAAACACGATGTTTCTGGTGCGACGGCGGCGGGTGAGAGGGTTAACGGCGCGACAGCGACCGCCGGGCTGCGCGCGGTGGACCTACTCGTAGCGCGGCAGCAAGCGGCGGTCTCGAAACAGATCGGCGCGATCATGGCCCCCCAGGCTCTCAGACCGACGACGAATGCGACGACGATGACCACAACCGGCGACGACGACAGCAGACGACCGACAACGACAACTACCACGGGCGATCCCAGAAGACGCCGCCGCGTGGCGGGCTGGCCCGCAGCGTCAGCCTCCGCGTGCGGCTACGACGACCGACGACGACGACGTCAACGTCGGCGACGACGGCGACAAAACGTTCGCCCCCGAGATCATGCGACGGCGAGCCAGCCAGCAAGCAAACGACCCAGACCTCCAGCAGCCCGCCCGCCAACAACCAACCAGACAGGACGACCGACGACGACGGCGGCGACGACCGACGACCGACGACCGACAACGGACGACGACCGACAGCGACGACGACGACGACGACGACGAAGATGACGACGACAATCGCGACGAGGACCGACGACGATGATGAACGACACCGACGACGACGACGCCGACGACGACCGACGACGATGGACGACGACGACCACCACCGGCGACGACGACAGGCGACGACGACGACGACCGACAGCGACGACGACGGACGACGACGACGACGCCCGACAGGGAAGACATAGACCGACGACGACAGGCAATAACGACGATCGACGACGAGGATGATCCCGACCACGACCACGACGATGAGTCAGCCTGCCAGCAAACCAGCCAGACAACAAGGCAGCCGTTCTGCCAACAAGATTCCATGCGTTCCTCCTGTGCGACGCGCAGCGCACAAGTGACGCGCCAACGGGTGGGTCACCCGAGAACTCGCTGAGCGGGTGGGTCACACCAGCGGGCGGGTGGCCAGCGATCGGGTGACCCACGCGCGTGGCGGGCCACCAGGCATTCGATTAGTCACCGGCAGGGGCTCACTATAGTTTCCGAGCTACCATGGCGAAGTTTCCATTGTTGGAACTACAAAGCTCGCCATGCGCACGTCCGCGCGCGCGCGATCGAATGGCCGACGCGCGTGGCGGGTCACCCGAAAGCCGCTGGGCCCCTTCTGGGGATTCACTGTGGTTTGCAGGCTAACGGCTAACATGGTGACTTGACATATGTGGGCGATGCGGAATTCGCCGCGCGGGCGTCCGCGCGCGCGCGATCGGATGACCGACGTGCGGGCGGGTCACTCGAAATCTGGCTGGCCACTGTTAAGGATCCAATCTAGTTTGCAGGCCACCAGGGCGACTTGCCTATTGTGGACAACACAGTGAGCGCCCGCGCCTACGCGAGCGCGCTCGGGTGACCCACGGGCGGGCGGATCACCCTAAAAACCGGCAGGTCGCCGTTAACGAGTTGCTTTCTATGCCATCATGGCGACTGTCTATTGTGAGGAATGCACAATTTCCCACGCGCGCGCGCGATCGGGTGACCCACGCGCGGGCGGGTCACCCGATCGCGCACAACCGTAACTCGGCTCAACCGTAACTTAGCTCGCAGGCGGAAAGTGCCGTCTTCAAGCTGCACCTGCAGCACTCAGACCTCGAGCGCGCAACGGCTCGCTCCACAAGTATTGCACAACATAAACTTCGGAACAACCATTGCACCGCATATATTGCACCGCGTCGGCTGCCCCACATCTCTTGAAGCACATCGACCACGCAACATATCTTGCACCACGTTGCACCACTAATAGTTTCCCGCCCACATAGATTGCGCAACTTCAATTGTACATCACAAACTGCACTGCGTGGATTGCACCGCCTCGATTGCCCCTCATACATGGCACCGCGTAGTTGTCGCGACAAATATTGAACGGGATTACTCCGCACATCCCACGCGCCCTCTGGGCGTCGGTGGTTAAGGGCGCTTCCTCTCCCAACCCTCCCTCTTCCCCTTCGGGGGGGGGGGATTGCCCCTCCCCCCTGCCCCCTCCCCGTGGACCTGGGCGGGGGGCCGCGAGCGGTCGGGGCGTCCAACACGGCCTCGGCGAGGAAGCCACAATCATTATTGCACGATGGTTTTGGCCCCATTTTGGCCGCCAGAGGGGGCAACCCTACTTGAAGCTCCGATGTCCTCCAAGACGGCCCCAAGAAGCGCCCAGGAGGCCCCGGGGGGGCCCAAGATGGCCCCGAGAGGGCCCAAGGGGCCCCCGGGAGACCCCCAAGAGGATCCCAAGCGGCCCAAAGAAGCCTCCCCGAGGCGCCGGAGACGCCGAAAAACCCTCACGGCGACCCTCTACTCGCCTGGGCGTCGATTCTGGATGGGCCGGTGGGGGTATTTTGTTCGTCAACAGCCGCGAGCGCGAGCGCAGCGGCGGCGCGTCAAAGTCCAGGCGGGCCGCGCGAGGTAGTAATAAGCCAAAAAGAAGCAGGCCGGCCGGCACTCAGAACGGGGCCAGGAAGCCGCCGGAGCGGAGGCGGGGCTGCAACGCTGCCCGCCAGTGCAATCGTGCAACGGCTGCAAGTGCTGACTGCCAGGGTGACCAACTGCCAGGGTCTGCAGGAGGCTAACGATCGGCTGGTGGGGGAACTTTTTTTTTGATTGGCGGCTCCAAGGAAGAGTCCGAGAAGCGGGGCGGGCGCGTCTGGGGCACAGGGCGAGATAATTGGTCACGAAGGCGCCTAGGCCAACGCAACGGATGCATCTGCAAGAGGCAAAATGCCCCCCCGTAAGCCAGCGACCCGAGAACGGGGACGCGAGCACCAGACTGGAGAAGACGGAGAGAAGTCGCACAGTGGCGCCAGCTCAAACCGTACAGTCCAGAGGGCACAGGCAAGGGCCGAGCCAGGTGGCCTGACAGTGGGCACGTGAGGCGGCACCGCTCACCACTACGAAATAGAACGCAGGGAAAGCGCGGGCAGAAGAGGGGTGGCCGGGTAAGCCTCACTCACTTGGACTCCTGGGCGCGATCCGACGTGAGCCATCGAGCAATGCACTGACGTCGATCCAGTCACGGAGTCCGAACCTAGACTGCCTGACCCGGAGTGTCGGGGGAACGGCGGCAGGCGTGGCCGAGCACCATGGACCACCCCGTAGGAGAGCATGAGTACTGCCAAAGGATGAACCACTTGTGCAGTACACGGAGCGCGTAGGTGGCTCCCGCCCAGAGGTGGACCACGTCGTCGGCGAAAAACGCAGGCAGCTTATCCATCACGGTGGGCGGGGGAACCAAGCGGCGCGCGTCGACCAGGGGCCATGGTGGACCAGAAGGGGGAACGTAGACAGTCGAGCAGAAGGTGTGCCACTTGCCGCACCGCACACACCCCATGTCCGGCCCCCGGTGGTGCCGGGGCAGGCAGAGGCCCGAGTTGGCAGAACAACGCCAGGCGGCAGCGCGGCCCGACCTCACCTCGGAGCACTGTGAGAGAGCTGCCAGGTGGTGCAAATACCCAAGTGCTCGGGGAGCCTCGGTGGGGGGGGGGGGGAAATCATGCGTGGCCGAATCCGCAGGAGGAGGAGAGGGGGGAGGAGGAGACGCAGCCGATAGCCGCAAAATCAAGTGAATGCATGGGGGAGGGGGAGGCGGTGCCATAGCAATCCAGCGCGACCTTGGCCACTGTGATCACACCGCGCGACGCGGTGGGACCTCGGTCACGGGGGGGGCAAGGCGCCTGACCATGCTGGGAAGCGCTACGTTCCAGCTGCAGGGCCGCATCGTCCGGGGGGAAGCTCGCGGGGTGCAACTCGTCAGAGCCAGGTGGAACGCGTGGGGTTGACCTATGGTCACCAACCGCCCGCCCGCCGTGCGAAGGGTGCCACGAGAACAGCGCGGGCTGTCTAATGCACAGCGCATGGGTATTGGTGCACCTCTGCCCCCGCAGAGGTGGCACGGGGGTATTACGGCCGAGGCCTGGCGCTGCGGCGAAACCAGTCCCATCCCGGGTGGGGGCCCACGAGGGAAGCTGGACTGTTGGGGACTGACACTCATCGTACCTCAGCCCTTCTCCCCTGCATCTCTGTGCGCAGCGAGAAGGCCAGTTGAGGACCATGGCGCTGCCCACCCAGCGGGCACCGCCTGGAACGGAGGGTCCCAGATAGCCCACAGGGTCAACGCGATGGAGACCACCTTGTAGAGGGCGGGGGAGGCTGTTCCCAGTTGCCCCAGGTCGTCCTTGTCCAAAAAGCAAGCGTTGCGCTCCATGACTGTTCGAGTGGCAACTCTGAGAATAGACATGGTTGGGTGAGGAAAGGCTTGAGCCGCAGATAGGCTACGCGGGGCATCCTTCTCGGGACCCGGGGTAGGGCCCGATGAGCAGGTGGGGGGAAGCGTGAGGCGCGTCCGCGGAGGGACCCTGAGGGGGCGGGCAAGCCCAACCGACTGGGGGGGTTCTTGTTGTCTGCGTCAAGGCCATGTCGCGATCACTTGGGGCCGACGTCCCACCCGCGCTGACGCTTGTCCGCGTAGTGGGTATCTCCTCTGGGGGAAGACCGCTTCCCCCTGGCCTTCCAGTCTGCGTCGGTCCGCGTGTCTCGGCGAGGCTCCCACGCGCCCCAGGACTGCCAAGAACGCCAGGGAGCTGCAGATCCAGATGCACCTGTCCGTGTGGCTCTGCCTTCGGAGCCCCACGGGGGGTTCGTTGCAACCTCTTGGCCCTCTTCGGCCCACAGGTGTTTGCCTCCGCTTCCGATGGGGGGCTCCACTGCGAGTGCTCTACTGTCGCGCTGCGCGTGCTTGCGCTGCTTCTCCATGACGTTTGGCCAGTCGGCGTGGAGCTGGTACTCGCTGTGGATTGTTTAGGCGTCGTGTCCCACTTTGCTCCATGCATGGAGGAAGTCGTCGCACAGCTGTGGCGTGTTTCACCAGGGGTCCGACTTGATGTTGACCCAGGAACCCCCTTGCATGTGAGACGCCTTTTTGACCCAGGCGCTCCACACCCCATTGAAAGCACCCCCCAGCATCTTCTGCATGCGCGTGATCTTTTCTGGTGCGGGCTCGTCCCTTGAGACGTCTGCGTCGTCGATGTGTCTCAGGTACATGGAGAGGCCACCCATGGGGTCGTCTCGGCGCACAGGTGGGATAGCTGCTGTCCGCGCGTCGTGCCGCCATCCCTGTGAGCTGTGGCGCTGTCTGGGTGAGCTGCGGGGTGGCGTGGCTGAATGTTCCCTGTTGCGGTCTTCGGCGATTGTGGGTGGTCGGCGGCCTGCTTCGCTCCCCGATTGTCTGAGTGACCGGCCGTCACCAATGCGAACGTGCCAGGATCGTTCCTCACTGGGGGGGGGGGGCTTCATCCCTCCTCCATGTGTCGCGCGGTGCCCCTCGATCTGACGCCCGCTCAAATGGGGGCCAGGGGACCTTGGGCCGCCGTCGGATGGGTGTGAGCTGGACCGTCTGCGTCATCGGCCTGGGGTGCAGAACCGTCCTGTTGTTCTGGGTCGGGGGGACATGGCGGGCTGTCGTCCGTCTCGGATTTCTTGTTGGCGTCATCATCCCAGTCAATGCCTTCCACGTTGCCGTCGCCGTACAAGTGCTCTGATGAGGAAGGCACCTCTTCGGGGGACCCTTCGGGCAGGCCAGGTGCGTCGGGTTGCTGGGGGGAGGCGCTGGCGCATGCCAGGGTGGCGTCGTGGTCCTCCGCGCGCTGGTCGGTCGTGGGCAGTTCCGCCCTCTCCTGGGGCCTGCTGAGCCAGCTGGCAGCAGGCGACTCCTCTTCGGACCCTCTGGACGTCGCGCCCTGGGGTTGTGCGGCGAGGAGTTCTATTGCCCCTCTGGTTAGGTACTTCTCCAGCTCCGCGAGGAACTGCATGAGGACGTGTATTCGCTGACGGTAGGGGCACTGTCCTTTCTGGTTGCCAAGGTTGCTGGCGTAGTGCCCCCATTCCTTCTTGTACTTTGGGTTGCTATCCACCAAGCGTGTGACAACCCTGGCCGCAGTAGCCCTCTTTCCGTCCCATGGGATGTGTGGGGGATGGCCATTGCTGGGGATCTCCTCTCCGTAGATTGAGTCCAAGAAGGGCAGCAACTGCTCGAAAGGCCATCCCGTTTCGTCGGTCACGTCGCCCACTATATCCTTCCCCAGTCGCTGCACATCGGCCTCCCGGAGGGTGTAGGATGCGTGGCTCCACTCAATCAGGTACCTCACTAGAGCGCGAACGGGGGCTCTCGACTCCTCCCCCGACAGACGGTGGGTGGAGTATGTAGGCAGCTGGGGTGCAGGGGGTGGCGGCTGGTTGGGAAAGAAGTAGGGGGTGGTGGCTCCGTCGGTCGAACCCATTTGTTCGTGGGCAGCAGGGGGCTGTGCTGACTGATCGTTGCCTGGTGGGGCCAGGGTGCCCGTGCTCGTGTCCATGGCCTGGCTGGCTGGGGAAAGGTGCGCCGTCATGTCGTAGTTGCACCAGTCCTCGGGAATGTCGGTTGTGGCCTGTCGCGCTGTGGGGGTGGCGGGGTATACCTCGTCGGAGTAGCGGTCGAGCACTTGGTCGAGGACGCCAGGGGCGATGTCCCAGATGTGAGCAAGGCACCTCCTACAGGCCCATGTTGCGTTCCACTTCCGCGTGGCCCATCAGAAAGTCATTGCGTCCCACGACGGGAGCCCTGTCTGCTCGTTGCAGTTGGCGTCGTTGCCAGGGTGACCGACTGTCAGGGTCTGCAGGAGGCTAACGATCGGCTGGTGGGGAAACTTTTTTTCGTTTGTTTATGATCTGCTGCCCCAAGGACGATTCCTGAGAGCGGGTCGAAACAAGCTTGGGGCAGCAAGCAAGATAACTGCCAGCGGGCCAACAGCCAAACTGGCGGGGAAACGCGAAGCGTCTAAAATTTTGGTTCCCCATCGGTTGCAACGCATAATTTGCTACAAAACCTGCTCGAGGCCCTCTCTGGCTGACATCATAAACTTTCCTGGGGGTGGGGGTGGGGGTGGGGGTGGGGGTGGTGGATGGGCGCGTGGTGGTGGGTGGGTGGGTGGGTGCGTGGTGGGGTGGGGTGGGGTGGGGGGGGGGGGGGGTAAACAAACATGCTCGCATGCTCGCCTTCGTATTTCTGTCAGCTCAAGCTGGTCCAACGAGCCTCAAAGGTGTTCCCGAAGCGGCCCAAGAGGCTCCCAGGAGAGTCCTACGACGGCTCAAGATCGGGGGGTGATGAAGGTACCCCTGGCCCACGGTGCCCGCAGTTTTTGCTCCATGTCGGAGCCCAAATAGCAGCTTGTAAGTCCTGAGGGAACCTTGGGCCAGGAGCACTTCTAGCAACGCTCGACAAGAGGGCCCTGCGATGGCCCAAGAGGCCCCTAAAAAGGCCTCTGGAGAGATCCAAGAAGGCCGCAGAGGGCCCTCCGACAGCCCAAGACGGCCCCAGTGCGACCCCCGCACAGCTTGAAGGGGGCTGGAAGGCCCCGCCGACAGCTCCGCCTCAGGCGAAGCCAAGCTCCAACTCCGTTGTGCCGTAGTAACGATAGTCCCAGTATGAGAGGAGATGCCATTTCGAGCAATAGGGAGATCCTTTTGGTCTCGATAGCGGTTGTGTGCCTCGCAGTGAGGCGCAGTCGAATTTAGGCGGCCGGCCGCTTGAGCCGGCGCGGCCGCGGGCGCGCGCTCGCTTTCACTCCCCACGTCCCCCAGCTCGCTTTAGAGTCGGGGAGGGAGGGGGGCGAAGCGTGAGCCCGTCGCCCCTATACAGCAGGCACAGCAGCTAACCTTCACAAGGACAGAACAGAAAGCGGGCCCAAAGGAAGGTGGACCCGCTAGCAAGTTGCCTCGCATGTGTATGACGTACTTATCAGGCGGCGTCAGAACTTGAGGTCTGGCCGGCCCGACATGGAGTACGTCTCTTCAGGTCATGTTCGAAGGTCTGTATACCTCCCATGACTTGTAAGAGTATTTCTCTGTCGATGCTCCCCTTGGTGTGGCCATCCGCAGTCATATCGCGGGTGTCACACCACAACATGCTGAGCACGATTACGCGCTCCATCATCTGTCGCATCCAACTGATGTGTCCTAAAAGGGTGCACTCAGTCGGCTTCTTCAAGGCTTTGCTTGACAATGACTATAGAACAGACGCAGCATCGATGGTCAGAGTGACCTTGATGCCCAGGCCACCCAACTCAAGTATATATTTCAACTGAGTGGGCGCGAGCGGCCCCGCGCGGAGCTCGCGCAAAGTCAATCGTGGGAAACAGTCCTCCAGATTACGGGCTGCTGCAAGTGTCTCTGCTGATTTACTCGAGCGGATCTGCGAGCGGTGAGACTTGCAGCGCGCATCAGTCAAGTGAACGACAGGCTCACCAGATAACTTGTTTCCACGTCGTAGCAGGTTTGCCCCGCGAATACCATAGCCTTTGACGCCGTCATCGGCGTCTCCACTCAGGCGTCGATGTCCTGAGTCGCTATGTAAGTCGACCTCGCCCGTGGGGTTCATCGCCTGGTAGACGAACTTCTTCGGGCAGGCCTGTAGCTTTTTGGTGATCGCGTTCAGTCGTCGTACTTGAATGTTGGTCGGTTCTTGGGCACGTTGTAGAGATGCACCATTAACCGCACCTGGGTGATTAGTGCGTATGCCAGCGCACCCCTGAGACTGACGAACATGTCTGCCACCATCTTGGTTGCTTGGGCATCAGCGAGGGCGCCGGTTACTTCGGGATGTTGTGTAGGACGGAGCTGTTTGATATATTCATCTTGATCCAAAGAGACATTGCCATCCTCGTCCTTGGTGTATCTCACAGCACAGTTGGTATGTGTGCTTGTTGAGTTTACACTTACCGATATTTGTCAATGGTGTCCTCAATACCAGCCGTATTAATGTCATCAACATGCTTGGCTGTGAGCAAGTTATTGCTCGTCTCGAACTCCTCGTCGTAGGACGTGGGTCGGAGGCCAAATCCTCTGGTGGTTCTTCTGAGCTTAAGTCTTAAGTGAGACAGCCCGTGGAGCGTCTTGAGTGCCTGTGCCCGGTTCCAAGCACTGTAGGCAGTGCTTTGGCTCGTCGTAGCGCTCGAATCCTGGAAGAGACTGGAGCACGGTTGCCGATCCAGGCGGCAAGGTTAAACACACCCCACGTTCCTTTTTCACCAGTAGCTTAAGCAAGTTCCTGATAGGTCAACCCCTTCAGGAAAGCCATGTTGATGTCGAGGGAAGCAATGATCCACTGCTTCTTGCACGCTGCAGTGTTAGCGAGTAGCCCCTGGTTTGACCGTCTTGCTGTTCACGAAAATGTTTCTACGTCGAATACTTGAAGGTCCATGAAGCCTCGGAGGACCAAGCGTAGTCGGATGGTATGTTCCATCTCGCCCTTCTCTTTCTTCACGAACTTCCATTTTGTCACGTATCTCGAAGTCATGGTGTTCGACGCTTTGGCTATCCCCTGCAGCTTGAAGCGTTTGTCGTCGAACCATGTCTTGAGCTCAGTGTAGAGGGCCTTCCATACTATGTCGGGATTCGCCTGGGCGCCAGCTTTAGTGAGGAGGTCACGACCACAGCTCGCTTTGCAGCGGCGGTGACGCATGCTCGCATAATGGTCGCCCGGTCGGCATCTAATATCATGCGTTGATGCCCGGACAAGACTAGCATAGTTCGACGTATCGACCAGTTTCGTCTGAGTCGAGTCCGTAGCTGTCGTCTTTGACCATGGTGCACATGGGGGCGTAGTACGTCTCCTCGGTATCGGCGTCGCGAGTGCGCCCCCACTTGGGCAGGCGTCCCCGCTGTTCATCAGCTACACTGATCAGCACGCTCTGGTCTGGAACCATCTGTGTAGGTATGGTAAAGAGGTCCTCTGGTGGAGTTGCCTCCAACATTTCCCTTTCCTCTTGTAGTTCTGCGTGCCACGCCTCCATAACGTGCGACTCAAGATCAGCCTCTGATTTCTTAAGTTGTAGAGAGCCGTCCGTCATGAGGTGCTGGTTCGGCTTCTGAGGCTTCTCTTGCGGTTCCATCCGGTGTCGGCGGACCAGCCAATTCCTCGAATGTTGACATGTCCTGCTCAAACCCTGCTTGAGGTTTAGTGGGCTTCAGGCATTGGATGACTCGCGAATGTGCAGATTGAGATATAATGTATATTATGAGCAATACGTTCTGCTTCGTAGTAATGAAATCCTGGGTTCGCGCCGTTGTGGTAATGAACCAATGTGCAGCTGTCGGCATAAGTAACCGGAGGTAGCTCATGGATGCTCTTGGCTAATCTGGCTGAGACTACATTCTGAATGCGAAGGAAGTTTCGGATAAGATACTGCAGAGCCAAGTGCACCTTAGGGGATCGACGGCTTGCGGTCGTCATCTGCAGCGCCCCTCTCTCGGTCGGCACAAAGCCAAAGGTCAAAGCAGGCCTCCCCGCTGATAGGCGGGCTACGAATGTTAACACTGTGCGCAGCGCAGTGTTGTCGGAGCCAATTTCTCGGGCGATGAGCGCTTCAATGTATAATGAATGCCTTGCATCGCCGCATTGCACTTGCACATCTCGATTGCCCACTCGGATGATGACGTGGCCCCTTTCGGGATCATTCTTTGCAACTGGGAATGGGCCATTCCAGCCTCCCCAGTCATCCTTCGTGCTCGTGGGGCTATGGGGGTCGACCAAATCTCCTTCGTCATAATAGTGCTGGCCAGTAATTGTCGCCTTCGTGCGTAAGGCGCGATTGGTCTTCGCTGCTGCTGTGGCCTGCGTGATAGCTTCAATGCGTACCCTGCGTGTCGTCTGTTCACGAGAATGATCAGATGTTTCCGTCGGCTGCTCATGGTCCAGAACAGGGAGGTCAGGGAGCATTGCTGGTTGCCGTCCAAATAAAGCGTTGCATGGAGACACCTCGTCATTGAAGGTGAACGCGCTGGCGGCGAACAAGGCTTCGTGCAGTAGTCGGGTGAACACAAGAGGTATGTCTAACCTATTGAGCCCAGCCTCCATGACGTGAAATAAATGGCGTAGGATGCCATTTCTGGCCTCGATCGTTGTAGCGTGCTGTCCACGCGCAAGTATTCTAAGTTCAGTGCCTTTTGCCTCGAGGGCTGCTTTCGCACTGTCGTTGTTAAGGGCACCCTCTCCAAAGTAAAGTACCTTGGCCAGTCCAAACTGCATCCAGCACTGATGATATGCATCCAGGATGCTGGTCATAGCCTTGTCTGGTATTTCAACCCCAATAGCATATCGTACACAGCGATCGATCATGTGGAATATCTTGTGCTCTTGTTTGTAGAACATCATATCACATTCCACTTCCAAATTGAATTTGCCAGGTAATGCAGTAGCGGAGAGAAAAGTGTGTCCAGGCTTGTCCCAAGCTCTGCATTCTCGGCATGTGTCACAAACACCTTTGATGAGGTTGAGTCTGACACTGTCCAGACCTATGTTGCTTAAGATGAGTCTCATCTTAGGCTCCTTCGCATGGGACCAGCGTAAATGTAGCTTTCGCAATTCGCGTGTTACCACACTAGGGACAAGGCTTCGCAGGTTTTGTAGACTGATTTGTACATCGAACGGTGACCAGTCTGGTAGTCGTGGTCGTGCAGCAGGGTTCCCCGCTGGTGCTGGTGGAGGTGCTTCTCCACCTTGTTGTCGACCACGTCTGACTCTAACCTGCGGTAGCCGGAGATGGCCATCCGAGCTACCAGCTCCACCCGAGGCAGGTTGCCCTGCAGCAGGCTCAGCAGCATGTCGCATGTCTTCCGACAGTAATGCCGTGACTGCTTGCGCCCGCGGTGGATCCGGCTCTCGAGCCGGGTCTCGGTGCTCTCAGTCGCGTAAGTGGTGATGTCGCTGGCGCCTCGGGTGGTGGTGCTGCTACCTCAGCAGGATCTGGCGGTGCAGGTCCTGCTGCCGGCTCAGCGGGAACCGGCGGCTTCTGTCCATGATTGTCGGGCAACTTCCAAGGCTTAGCGAACTTGCATTTGTCGGGTGTTAGTACGTGTTCAGGCTTGTTCTCCCCGTACGTCTTCTTACAACTCGGATTTTCCCAACGGTAGTCGTCCTTATCGTACCACCTGCAGTGTCTCGGGTCTCTATCATGAGAGAGAGAGAGAGAGAGAGTGCATGTTAACGTGGTCCGCGCATGCAAGACAACCGAGCCCTCCCGACGGTGGTCTCGCAATCGAGCCATCAGGTTGTCGGGGGAGACTCGGGTCATCCAAACCGTATCCCCTTGCGTGAGTGACCGACGCGGTGGACGAATACGGGTAGCCATGGAAAGGATCACGAGTTGCCTGGAAGAGATCGCGTGCGATCTGAATAGCCTCGACGAAGAGTGACTGCATCTTTGATGCATATTGCGAAGCCAATTACAATTCCTTCTTGCATACCGACGCGCGCTGATGATGGCCAACACACCGCTTCCGTTCAAAAGGGGTGAGTAACAGACGATAGTTGGCCATGATCTCGGTCGGCGTTCGTATCAGTACCCCATGGGAATCACGTAACCAAGTAGTGCATTGACCCATGCTCAACTTGCAAGTGCCCTTGAGTTTGGCCAACGTAGTCCATGGTGGTATCTGATCCACCCAAGTCCCTACTGGTTGTTCTCTCAAATAGGATCGACGAAAATCATTTTGACGTACAGCCGCCTTCCCGCAGAACTTGATATGTGGCAAATCTTCTCTATGATGTGCATCCCAGGTGTCATGGTGAACCGTTGCATTGAAATAGGAAGGTCAACCAGTTGTTCATCAGCTGGGCTGTAGAATGACAACCTTGACGAAACAAGCGTCTAGATAATGCATCACTGCATCTGGGACCTCTTCGTTGCCAAGATCGACGAAAGAGCGTTTGTCGAGGTTCCCCCCTGAAGACAGACCTCGGCTGAATGCTAGTTGGGAGATGCCTCCCATCCCCCCACGCAGTTCTAACATATCTACCTTGTTGTGTCGTCCGTAGCACAAGGTGGGGATCATGGACAATACATCTTCACAGGATTTAGCAGGTTGACCCGCAGGTAGTGTGATGATGTTCTCCTCCCCATCGTCGCTATGCGTGTCGGAAACCAGAAATACGTCGGTGCAGTACGTGCTACACCCCGGTCCTTTCAGGTCCTCCGCAGTCGCCGTTGCCTTCTTCGACTATTTTAGGTATCTTGCGCGGTTTGATGCCAGCTTCTTTGTCTGATTTCGGTTTTTTTGTCGTTTAGTTCTGGCATCTGTTGGAGGCGCCGTCTGCTGTTCTGTCTCAGTTGAGCTAAGTGTCGGAAATTCGGGAATAGAGGGGGGCACGCGGCCGCGCTCAATCGATGATCACCGCTCGCCTTGGGCGTGGGCGTGAGCTGCCATCTCCCAAAGAGGGTCGGTTCCGGCTGCTCCTAGTACAGTCGAGTACGGATGTTGGTCAAACCATTGGGTAGTGGTGCGTTGTACCTGTACCCGGTCGGCTGCTCCTGGATCTTGATGTCCTGGGTGATTGTGTTGTCGTCAAGGTTCACTGTCACCCGTCTCACAACATGGCCCCATTCGGGGCCATTCTTAGAGGACTGAACGTAGGTTCGAGCTCCTTTATCAACTCGGGTACGGATACTTTGATGTACAGCACTTGTGTGTTTTCTTTGTGTTCTGTGTAAGTCCATTTCATCCATTCACCTTGCGGCCATGATCGCTAGCGTCTTGTTGCGCCACTCGGCCTCCTGAGCACCTTGTCCATGCCAATCTAGAATATGCGCAGTAGGTTCTGCAGGTTCCCCTGCTATATTGCAGGCGCATCGCCATGGGTTGGTGGGGATGCGCGCGCGCGTAGTCGCCACTTGCAGATATGATCTCCTGGGCAACGCGTTAGCGCGGTCGTGCTTGAGGCCAAAGTGGCAGAAACGCATGCGCATGACTTGTAAATCAAGATCTTCAATAGCATCTCGCATGGGACCTTGTTTCCAGAAGTATCCGGGTGGCCCCACAAGCACAATAGTCATGCGTAGAGCCCGAGCCTTGGACATCATATTTGGGATGCGCTGGAAGTGTGGCCCGCCCTCTTGCCAGGCAGCCTTACATGCCAGTCAGCGGGCGTTGCCACCCACAACAATTGGTAATCGCCCGAGAGTTATGCACCCAAATACTGTGTACCAGTGGAGGCCATTACCTTTGTATGTGTAATACGATCACACATGTATCCACGGGCTCGGAGTTCAGCGCAAGCTGCCCGTATATCTTCAATGACAAATGCACGAGGATGATAATGATGCGACAATCCTTCTTTTTCTGCAGCGGCCACGCAGCCGGGTCCACTACTGTTCGTGGCAGCCGCGCAGCCGGGCTTGCCACGGCCCATGGCGCGCGCAGCCGGTGCCTGGGAAAAGAATGCAGGTTTCCCCGCGTTTGCTGACAGCTCCTGAATCTTCGGCCTGTCTGAGCAAGCGCGAGTGGCCGAGGTGCGCGCCTGCCCCCGTCGCTCGTTTGGCGATGGGGGCGTCCCAATGCCTGTGCCATGCTGCGCTGCAGAGCCGCTGCTCGAAGTAAAAAATATCAAACTTCTCAGCGGCATCATCCCCTTCCGCAGGTGTCCCTGCCTGTGCGTCGGGAGGCGTCCACTTCGCACCCCCCTCGTAGATTGCCTGATGAATTTTCGCCTGCAAACTGCGGAGGGCGAAGTCTTTGTCGGCCGACGTAGGGGTAGTCCCAAACGACATATTGCTACGAAGCCATGACTTCAAGGTGTTGTTCACCAAAGACTGGATCGTGAAAGTGAACGTCTTTCCGTTGATAGAGAAACTGATGCCCTTCGCACCCTGTGACATCATGTCTGCGTGAGCATCATTCACAGCAGGTGCCACTGCAACTGGCTCTGGATCAGATACCTCCTTGACGAGTAATGGGCGTCTTCGCGCTGAGGATTGGCCGTGGTAGTAAACGACATCGGCTCCTGATCCTCAGTAACAGTCTCGTACTCGTCGGCCCTGAACGCCAGAAATCCCGGAAGGTGTCTTCATCAGGTCGAGTGCCCTGGCATCTTTTCCGAGTAGAACCTTGTGCATCTTCACGCCAGGGATGATCATCTTCTCGTGCCCCTGCTCAAGGATCAGGATGGCTCTCATGATGGACATGCTCCTCGGACCCAGGATGGCAGGGAGGTCCCCCCCAGAACCCTCAGCTATATCTGCTGAGTGCGCGTCGAGTCTCGGCGCAGCAGGTTGCCCCGCAGGATCCCCCCTTTCTTTGCGCGCAATCTTGCAACGCAAGGATTTCTCGCGGATCGCGGCGCCATGTCACGCTCCTGACACGTAAAGCTTCTTTGTGAGGCTCAGCCTTTTAATGGCGTGTCCGTGGGGGCGTGATACCTGCTCAAAGGTCTGTGCCGTCTTTAATCAAATCATATCGTTAGTACTGCCAATATCCAGAAGAATAATCAACATACCATTGATCATAAATCATAGTTCCACTGTTAGCTGCCGAGGCTAGCTCATGGCGTTCACCAAATAGTCCAGGAACTTCAGACACTGTCGTACCATGCAAGCCTTTGCGGCGCCTCTGCTCCAACACCCAATCGTTTCTTGACAAAGATGTGAAAACATTCATATACCCACGAGCCTCTTCTTCCGTGATAGGATTCATTTCAAAGATCAAGGCTGTAGGATATTCGTCATTTGTATATGGGTGTGATGTGGAGATAGTAGGTAAGTTCAGGATAGTGTCCTCATCCGCGAGCATGCCCATCTGACCATCAGTATTTATCATAAATACCGCGTGCAGCATGTCGCGTTCGGATATCCCACTACTGCCACTGCGCATGCTTACAGGGCTCTCCGTCCTGCGCCGACTGCGTGGACGAAGATCTCGCACATATGGCGTGTATGCGTGCGAAGACTGAAGCCACTGAGCGCTCCTGTCGGTAGCCCTTTCCATGCGCCTCAACCACGTGTCGTTCACCGGCGCCGAAGGTGGAGCTGATCTAGCAGGTGCCCCTGCGTTGTCGTCGGTCTCTGCCACCAAAGGCATTGGCGTATCTATAGCAGGTGCCCCTGCAAGTGTAGTTGCCTCCGTTACTAGCCCCGCGTTGGCTGGTGATGCAGGTTGCCGCGCTGGCGTCGTCATCGAGACTGCCGCGGTGCCCGTCATCATCGCCGTAACGTGGTTGAGCTCTTCGCGGAGGTCCCTGAGCTCGTTCGCCCCTCGGAGTATATCTTCATGACGGTTGAGTGACTCCTGATCTCCAGCACGGGCGTAGTGGAACTCGACAGCACTGAGGCCAACACCCCTGCATATAGCGCAGGGGGCCTCACTTGCGGGACCTTCCATATTCCCAGCCAACCGTCTATCCACATGAGCGTGTACCACTCGATCCCAGCATTGTGCGTGGAATATGTGGCAGCACTGGAGGCGCCAGACCTTGTCGTGGTTCATGAACTGGTCCAGGCATATGGCACACTCACCGAAGTCGACGTCACTGATGATGGGCGGTGTTGCCGATGGCCTGGTACGCGTCTGACGCCTCAGGGTGGATTCACCAGCCTCGAACCGACTAGGTGATACCGTCGGTAGCTGCATTGATGCAACCATGGATGGACTGCTCGCAGGTGCCCCTGCTGTATTGCGATTAGCAAGTTGCCCCGCGCGGCTCAGCATTCTGTCGGCCTGGCGATCCTGATTTCGGCGCTGGCGAGTAGCCTGCATAGCCAAATTGGCCTGCTGCGCCTTGTGTATGGCTAAAGATATCCGGGCGCAGCTCCCCCATGGTCGGCCGCAGTACTCGGCCTTCGGTCTGTTGCTGCACATCTTGATCCATGGAGGAAGCCAGAGAACCATAGTGAGGTATCTGTCCTGGCACTCCTGATGCATACCCTGAGCTACGTGTCAGCTGCGACTGGTAGAAATCGTGGGCCGTCGCCCGAACATATGGGTTCTCGGGCTGTGTTCCCACCCGGGGGATACCACTCACCTGAGCATGGTAGTCAGGATAGATTGGATGATCCATTGGCGCTGCTGTGGGACGATCAGCAGATGTTGGATCGCATGTCGGATGACTGAAGAATGCTGGCACATGACCAAATCGATTGGGGTTGTCCGGTGGTGGATTTGGATCCGGAACATACTCCCGCGGCGGCGTCCAGTTGGCACTGGGAAGGTCAATGCCGTCCCTCCGCGTGCCCTGAGCGGCCTCACGCATCTGCCGACACATCCACTCTTGCTGACCCACTGAACTTCTCTGTGTGGCGTATTGGTCAGGTTGCCCCGCATGTGGACGTGGCAATACAAATAGCGATGTCGCCTGTAAAACCTGATAGAGCTGCGGATCCATCCGGATGCTTTGGGGCATCGCCTGCAGGCTGTTGTTGCTCCCAGCACTCTGTGGAGTACCAAATGGTGTAGTAGCTCTGCTCACTGGAGCACATGAAGCAGGTTGCCCTGCAGGTACTGGCAGTTGTTGTACATGAGCACGCCACGGATCGCTGACGTACAAAGTGCCGCAGGTCGTAATACCACTTGGCGTAATACCTGTCACATCGGCACTCTGAGCCTGTATCCATGATCCATCAGACCCCCCTGCAGGTGTCCCCGCATGATATGCGTCCATCATGAGCACAATTGAGAACGCGACCTCCTGAACCGGAGGCGGATCGGTGTCAAAGTGTAGGGGGTACTTGGGAATAACCAATTCCTCAAAGATGATGCATCATTGCGGATCTCGTACATATCTTCAATTCTACCGCTCGGATACAGCTGATTACTGTCCCGCAAATACATAGAGGATTTATCCATGCCTGCCCCACATGATTGAACTGACAATCAGGGCTGGGCAGAATCCCGATCAACTGGACGATGTAGGTTGGAAGAGTCCTGCCATTCTGGCCCGCTGTCGTGACGATGTCATTCGCAGAGCACCAAATCGGAATGTTGTCCCGAATCAGGTTCTTCATGCTGACCATGGTCAAGACCTCCGAATCGACGCGCTAGCCGGACTGAATCCGGTTATCACCAGGAAGGTACGGACAGCCATGTACAAACTGTCTGCCCCCCTTTTTGCTGGTGTCGTCGGAGCGGCTTGCTAATCCAATGCTAAAAATATTCGGCATATTCTCCCATTGAGTTCCATGAATGAAATCACAGGGTGCCCCAGGAACGGACAGGTCCGCAATTCTCATATACAACGACGCAAGAGACTTAATACCAGGGCTCCTGTGTCTGTTACTTGGACGGATGAAGTATGAGTCGTGCTTCTCGCAGGAATACTTCATCTTCTTGATATGCAGCCTATTCTTCTTCACTCCAGACTCATCAACCATACCAAAAGGTTCCAGGACAGCATGCGCCTGGCACGCCCAGTGCTGGTTCTTGAGCTTGTAGCGCACCTTGTCCAGGTGCTGCGATGGTGGCCCTCAAATCCTTCCGCAGGCCATCTGTTGAGTAGCTGTGAAAAGTATGTCCATCCGTCGTACTCATCATGCGATGTCACTTCCCGAATGAATATGTCCCACAATTGGCATCTATGAAACGGCTTGTGACGGAGGGCCGTCGTCAACCACTCGGAAACCTTGCGCTGATCGTCGAACTTAAACTTCGGTTTCTGAACATCTTCTGATCTGAGGATGCGTTCCAGATATTCCCTTTCAAAATCAAACGTGAGTACCGGGCGTTTCCGCAGAATGTCGCGCACTATTTGGCGCGCGTGTGCACCTGGGTCATGATGGACAGCAGTGCCCACGATGCTGCACTGCACTGACATATATCGGCCAGACCCGTCGTCATCCCGCGGATCATACGCTGGATTGATCTCCGTGCGCTTGGAAGTGCGCATCCTTTCCCAGAACTCTTGACATTCCGGCGGTGCCTCCAACGCAGGGGCAGGATGCCCCGCTGAACTCTGGGCAGGTTGCCCCGCAGAGCTCTGAGCAGGTCGCCCCGCGGAACGTGGGGCTGCCATTGGCGCGGCAGGCGCTGCTGCGCTCGCCGCCGATGCGGCAGCGCCGACAGATCCCTGGGCGTCCTTGGAGTTCCTGGCGGGGTACTGGTATCGAAGTCCTGGCGCTCCTTCTCCTTGATGTTGTAGGACTCGGCAGTCTGATCTCTGGGCGCTGCTCCTGGCCCCCTGGGTGTGGTAGCAGAGAGCTTCTCAGTGCCGCGCTGCGTAGAAGAAGCATCACTTGTCCTTCCTTCCTGCGCGGGCGCCCATCCTGTCCTGCGCGCCCGACCTGGTGCAGGGCCGCGACGTGGCACAGGGCCCTTTGGAGTGGGCGCGCTGGTGCCCAGAAATCAAGCGGCTGCGGCGGCCACTGCTGGTCCTCTGGGTCGCTGTCGATCAGAAGGTTGCCCCGCATATCGCTGCGGCTTGCTGTCCCATGGGTTGGGATCACCTGGGATCTGCCGCTTCTTTTTCTTGAACTTGAAATGATCAGGGCCAAGAGATGGGCTTGATGAATCAGAAGAAGAAAGAAATTCGATCGTCTCTGGCTTCGGCTTGGGAGTCGCCATTGCCGCGGCTCCTGCCGGCATCCCAAGCGCATATTGCATGCGACCCCGGTCGGGATTCACGCCGATGCCGCCTGGCCTCCTGAGGGCCATCTTCTGAATTGGGACCTTGTGTTTGTGCGCAACTATGCGCTTATCGGCGCTTCGTCCATCTACTATGCGCGTCTTTATCCAGCCAATAGTATCAGCACGGTAAACAAACTGCCCCCCGCGATATAGATCCATATATCCTGTGACGACGCACTCGGGGTCAATCGGAGCATCCGTCTCGCACGCAACGTCCGCGATGCCCGAATCGCTTGACTCACCGCCATCAAGGGCGAAGCCCGCAGCATCAACTCCTTCGGCCATTTCATCATCTTCATTTTCGCCAGCTTCTTGTTGGCCGTCTTCTTCTGATTTCTGATCAGCAGGTTCCCCCGCGCGCCACTCGCGATTGAATTGCACCAGATAATGAGTAGGTGTCCAGCTCTGCCAAACGAGGCGTGAACGAGCTATTTTTTTGCATCGGTGGCGGGGTCGCAATCCTTTTTTTCCGTCAGCTGCTCAAGATATGGCGCAGTATTGGGACCAACGCAGTGACCCCGATCACCCCCGCGAGACCAAACCCAAGGTGTTCCTTTGAAATTCGGGCTTCTTGATGGGCGTCTCATGGGGCAGCCGAGCCTGTGATCAGCGCGACTGGGGCATGCGCGGCAAACGCCCCTGTGGAGCTTTCGATCCTCGATGATGGCCCTTTTGAGACCGCGCGTGACCATCTTCTCTTGCGATTTGGCATGTCCCGCCATTGAACGAATGGCAGTTCCTGCGTCATCTCCTCCTTTGACCTGACGAAGGGAATGCCAGTGCTGGATTCGATGCCCAATCCAACCCCTTTCCAAGCAGTGTTCCATCTGGTTCGCGGGTGTGCGCTGGCGAGCCTATCCAGCTGCAGTGTAGCCTTTCAAACGCTGTATGTCACCTTCTGGATATTCTCCTCCTCGATGTTGTTCATCTCGAGGCGGGCTTCCCCGCGGACGATCCTTCCTTGGGGGAGCATGTGCTCTTGTCGCCTGCCACGGCGGCCCCCGTATGGTTCCCGCATCAGGGGGATAAGGGCGCTGACCACCGCTCGAACGAGCACCGCTAGAGCGGGCTCGCGCACGATCTGGTGACTGGAGGCCCGACCGCGACGTATCACGCGGCCATCGTCTTCCCGCTCGTCCTCTTCGTCCACTGGGGAGAGACTTGGATCGTCATGCTAGCGCTTCCCTATCAAGGGCAGGCGGCCTGGCGATTGCCTCGGGCTGCCGGCGGACCGATCTGACGCAACAGAAGTATATTGAAATTCTTCATCATGCCCAAGCTCATCCTGAACGCGCTCAGATGGATCACCAACGTCGCGCGGGTTTCCCCGCAAAGAGATCATCATCGATCAATTCCGCGATTGTCGGTTTTCCAATCGCCCGATGATAGCGCATTGCATGCGTTTCCTCATCTGTTGCAAGAACGGTAGAATCTGAGTCCGCGGGTGCCCCCGCCACGCCAGAATCACCTTCGGCGGGCGCGTGGAAGTTCTCGACAAACCCAATATCTGCAGGTTGCCCCGGGATGGGTGCACCCAGCCATTCTGCCAAATCGATATCGCTGTGGCCAGTGAACACCTCTTCGAACAGCTCGTCATGCTGGCCCTTAGATACCTGGCAACCATGAATTCAACAAGTGTGGCTGAGCCGTCGGCAGGGTCGGCTAGAAGCGACTCCCAATCAACGTGCTGTATGTCGGAGTCCGTTCGAGCCAGACGTATTGACGGACCCCTGCCTCTTCCGTCACCGTGGGGGCATCCGCGTCGGAAATGTTGCGCGCTGTGGCATATGTCGCACTTCGTGGTTTTACCGTTGGCCTCGTTTGGATTTCCGTTCAAGTTTAAGTAGAGCGTCAAATTGTGGTTGGTCCCTCGGCATGTGGTGGTTCAGAAGCTGCAAGAGTTGTTGTGCACGCGATGCCCCCACTCCAAGAGCTCTGAATATACTGCCTGTTAGGATTTGGAAGTTGGGGATATTGAAGCCGGCGGCTTCAGCTTCGTAGCGGGCTATCTCGAACCGTGCGAACGTATGGTCGATACGTTCACCCGCATGGACTCGATAGTCAATGAGAGCCGTACCATAGTTAAGTTGGCGTTCCTCTTCTAGGTTCTCGAACTTCGCACGTAAGAGGAACATGAAGTAGGTGACGCCGTCGGTGTGGCGACCGCCGATATTGACGCCGAAATGAATAACTGCTGGGGGGGACTCTCATGGCTATAGTCCGTGCGAGACCTCCCAAACCTCGCTGCAATGCGGCGGCTTGCCGGGAGGGCGTTTTGTTGCCGGTGGCAACATTGATCCAGGCATGTAGTTCGCGGGCGAACTCGCGAAATGGTACTTGACCGACAGGGTCCCAATCGGGGCCAGTCGTTCTAGTGTCGTCTCCGCCCCGCATATGTCCTACCGCACACCCAGTAGCGACCCATATGAGCCCAAATATAGTAACCACAATCCAATGGCCTTTTTCTGTGCTGTTCCAAACATACATACGGTTTGGTCGGCACAATCCCTATGCCGAAATCACAAGCCACTGCTGACGACCCCTGCGCCGGCCTCAAGCCCGCGCCCAGGCCGGCGACGCCTCGCTGAAGAGGAGGCGCTCCTCCTCTGGGGACAGCGCGGGGAGGCAGGCTTGGACCATGGCCGCTGCCCGGCGCCAGATGGCCACGCCGATGGCCGATTCGGCCCGGCGCAGCAGCGGCCGGTGGCAGCGCAGCCCGCGGCGCCGCGCGGCCCGCAGCGCCAGGTCGGTGGTGACTTATGTTTTGTCGTCGTAAGTCTGCGTGGGGTCGGAGGCGGCAGTATGTCGTATCGCATGTTTCCATGCATTATGTCTTCGAAGAAATTCCCAAGCGGACTAGGTGGGTGGACGTCAGGAGTGTAATAGCGCAGGGATGTCAGATGTGAGTGAGAGACCTCCGCTTGGACAGAGGTATCGCTGCACATTTCCTTGCGGTACTGCGTAGTTGCATGCACTCCCCCGCGCAATCCAACTGAACCCTGATGTTCCACCGTATCTGTCGTCTACAAGATAACGCCGTGGATTGTGAGGAGAAGAGCTAGAGCTGACCACCACAGGCCAGCTCCGCTACCAAGTTTGTCGGGGGCTGGAAGGCCCAGCTAACAGCTTCGCCTCAGGCGACGCCACGTTCCAACTCTGCTGTACCGTAGTAGCGATAATCCCAGTATGAGAGGAGATGCCATCTCAAGCAGTAGGAAGATCCTTTTGGTCTCGATAGCGATTGTGTGCCTCGCCGTGAGGCACAGTCAAATCTGGGCGGCCGACCGCTTGAGCCGACGCGGCCGCGGGCGCACGCTCGCTTCCACTCCTTACGTCCCTCAGCTCGCTTTAGAGTCACATTGCCAAGAGGGCAGACGAAGGGTGCCTCACGTGACGACCTACCCCGACCTCCTCATTCCTCCTGCTCCTCCTTCTCCTCCGAGGCATCACGCGTAATGGCCTCTCGTGCCCATCTAAAAATCGGCATCCAGAATGCTGGGATGGCACGGTGGCGGGACTTGCCGCAGGCAAGTGGATAAACAACCCCTCCACCACCCGACCAGTCGCCAACCAAGATCCATGAGGCCCCCCACCACCATCCTTTTCAAAGTATCCTGGCGAGAGCCGCAGGCACATGCAGATTGAAATACCGCGAAGCAGGTGGGACGAAGGAGGGGGGGCTCCCTTTTGGGCTACGAAACGAATGATGGGTGTGCTGAGATGGGCGGGGAATCGCATGTGCACGCACCCACTGGGGCCTTACGTGGATCTCCACATGGAGGTTCGCAACGTTCGGGTTGTGCCGGAATGAGCGGGGAACCAAATGTGGACGTACCCACGTAGGTGGAGCCCCTATGCAGACACGAAGCGCGTGAGGGTTGTGCCAAAAATGATGGGGCGGCCGCACATGGACTCACCCGCTAGGGCCGCAGGTGGAGCTCCCTGGAGAGCCGCGAAACGTGTGAGGAGACTGCTGACATGTGTATGGGGGGGGCTGCGGGAGCCTGCGCGCCGCCCCTTCCCTGAGGCTCGCGACCAGGGCGCCCTGGTCGCGAGCCTCAGTGTTCCTCTCGTGTTCCTCACTCTCGTCGCCCGCCCCTTCTATTCCAGCCAACCGCCACGTGGTTCACTGACGAAACGATGAGGCGAGAACAAATGCGCTCCATGCTGGTCATTCCCCCAACCCTGCAATTTCATTATGTTTGCTCTCTCCCCTCTCCTCCGCCCCCTCATTGCATCGACACCCGTCTGTGGTGGCCACTCCACCCACTGCTACCGTTCCTGGACGGCCCGCAGCTTGCAGCGGCGAAGGAAGGCCACCTCCACCAGACATCCAGCCCAGCAGCGGACGAGATCACCGCAAATCAAAGCCGCGGCGCCTCGGGTCGGGAAGGAGGCGACGACGACGACGACGGCCACGACGACGACGACGACGACGACGACGACGACGACGACGACGACGACGACGGCGAGGGAATTGAGGAGAGGGCAGAATGCTGTGAGGATGAACAGGTGGGGAGAGTGGGAAATGGGAGGCGTAAGAACAGATAGTTGGGCCAAGACGGGCGGCCTGCATCTTCTGCGTCCAGCTGCCCCGCCGCCTTAGCTGCTGGGCCTCCTCCATCGGCAGGCAATGGCGGCGGGGGCGGCGGGAAGGCTGCGCCTCCGGCGCATGGAGGGGCGCAGGCTTAGACGCCCATTCCTGGTTGTGGTGATGTGATGGGACGTCAGGGGTCACTGGTGCCACAGGTGCAAAACTGTGTGCCGTATGGGGGATAATGTGGCAGCATGTGCTGAATAAGAACTACCAAAATAGTGCAAACACTGCCACACGCATGAGACAAGTAGGGCCACGCTCCCTTACCGCAGACCAGTTTTTACGTCGCAGCGCGGCAGAACAATCTACGCACGCGCGCTCGTGTAGCTGGGGGCGCTCAGCGTGTGAATTGTCCGGCTGCACGAGAAGAACAGGCAGGGTAGGGCGGCCTCGAAAGACAGAAGGGGGAGGAGGGCACTCACCCAGAAAGAATTTCAGGATGAGCGCGCCGTTGCGGCCAGCCAGGGCCGAAGTGTCCTGGAAGTGGCCGCGGGGCGGCGTTAGACGACCGAAGCCAGGGCTGCAGGCGCGGGAAACGTGATGAGCAAATAAGGTGAATCAGTGCGCCACGGAAAACAGCAATAAGAGGATCCATGGCGGCAAGAGCGGAAGCATCCGAATGCTCACCACGATGCCGAGAACGTCAGATTCTGAGGCAGAAGAACGGCGCCGGCAGGATGCAGAAACACGGTCCGAATGGCCGAACGAGGAGCACGTGAGGGGCTCCGCCAGTGCACGTGGGCTGCAGACAAATGTTGCCGGCCGAAGCCCCCAATATGCTGAATTGCTGAAGCGGTGCGGCGGGGGCTAAAACGCCGGCTAGGTGCGCCTGGCGGCGGCCAAGGCGCCAGGTGGCGGCGCGGGAGGAGGCGGGAGGGAGGAAACCCGCTGGGCGCCAGGCAGAGCAGAAACCGCCCGACCACAGGGTCCGCCACCCATCTCGCGACGATGGGGCCTCCTGATCTTGGGTCTCCCACCGAGCTGCCTTGATGCGGCGGCTGACTGTGAATGTCCCTCGGGCTAGGATGGAACGATGGCCGAACGGAGAAAGAAGTCAGCCGCGGAAAAACGTAAAACCCCGATAATCAACTTTGAACCATAAACAACTATGGGTACGACGCTTGAACCTGGTAGTTTACCGTGAAAGGTCGCCCAGACACCTATGAATGTCCGATTGAAGCTTGGTTGGTGGAAGAGGCGCCACCGATGCCAAACTCTCAAGACCTGCGGGGGCGGGGGGGAAGAAGAAATAAGGTCGCTCCAACACCCCCCGCGCCCCTGTCCGGAACGCCCCCCCGCGCCCCTGTCCAGAACCTCGGGGAACTGTCCAGGGGGGAACAACAATATACCAACACCGCTATTCGTGAACCTTTTCCGGGGCGCCTTCGGACGGGGATTTCGAGGCGAACCAAGCCGTGGCGAGGTGGGTCTCCAAGGGCCTCTGACGAAACCCAAAAAATGAAAATGACGGAAAAGGTAGCAGCATGGGTACCTCATCCTCTTCCGATTGATTTATGCAGATATCTGAAAAGGAATTGCGCGGGAACGGTGCGTAGTGATGTGTTTTACAACTGGGCTCAAAACGTAATCCACGGTTAAATGCTTGAGCCAAATGCCAGCGGTAACGTTAACACTTGGCTGCGAGAGGCGCGTCTATGTTCCGCACCCAAATCGCAAAACCAAATTCAAACGCCCCCTCTCAGCCAGAGCGGCCGACGAGTGCGACGTGAAGAACTCATATAAAGCGAGCGGGATGAGGATTTACAGAATCAAGTAAGATATTGGCCGAGTCTCCAACTCCGCTGGACAATGTTGCGCTGTTGGGTAGCGAGCACAATTTCACAGGTGGTAGGCGGCTACGCACTGCGGCGTAAACGCGCAGGGGTCTCCTAGCGCGCGATGTCCTGTCTGTATATGCCCACCGACCGTAGCAAGTAACAGGGGGGAAAGGACAAGGAGGCGGATAGTCACCTAGCGGCGGTGGTGGCGACCAACGGACCTAGCTGGCGCGGCCGCCCTGCCACCCTGGTGGCGCGTTTGCTCCGGGGTACAATCCACATATCGTCCACATGGAGAGCAAAATAATGATTTGCCTTATCAATGGTCTCACACATGTCCGAACCCGATACGCCGCGTCGTGTTCGTGGCCATCTAACCAGCAGCCGGAATCGTCATGCCTGATGCGTTTCGCACTGCGATCAACAATACCGCTGCCCGGACGCTGCGACCTGGCTCGCGGAAATACCTGCAGAACACAAGATTATATGAACGCAGCGTCTTTAACACGGCGCCACTGTTCGGATCGGCCATCCAGCGGCCTCCTCTGGCCCATAACTGGAAATAAGTGGCAGGCAGCCACGCCTGCCAGCACGCCGTCTCGTTATGGCGACGGGAGCGACGACGCATGTCCCTGCGGCGGGGGATCGCAAGCGCCAATCACATAGTGGTTGCTGAATATCGCCGCCATTGGCTTGGCCTCATACCAGCAAACCCTCAGCGCGAGCCTCGGCGTCCATGACTCATCCGTGCTCGACCCTTCAATCACCTCGCACTGCTCGTAAATAATCATAGGGCCGACCGCGAGCTTCATGCAGAAATCAACTAACTCCTCAATAACGAGGCGCACGGTAACGGTGCCTGCGCTAACTTCGCCCTGATTGTTGCGAAAGCGTGTTCAAGGACAACTCTAGCGCAGAGAATCATGGGAATTCACTACCACGGCATGCCACACATCGCGCCGAAGGCATTTAACAATTCGTCCTCTTGCATGCCAGGGCGCGCTTGGATCACCGCCGGGAGAGGCGGTGAGCGACGTGACCTGACTCTGGGTTGAACGCCACGAAGATCCACTCAGTGAAGAGGTCGCTGAGGATCGGCTTCAAAATTCTCCTGAACGGGACGCATGCCTAGGCGGACAGCCGCCACTTGCATCGCGGCTCACCTCGACAAGGAAGGCGCCGCAGCTCGAGTGATCCAACCGCTCTTGGAAGTAATTCGCGGTTGGGCTTGCCAAAGAGCAGCATGAAGCCGAAACTCGCCTCGGAGACGATCCCGCTCTTCTGCAACTGCGGACACTCCTGCAAGAGGTGACGTGCTGAGGGCAGAGGGTGGTCGCAAAAACAACAGCAGCGGCTGCGCTCGGTCCGACTCGGAGTCCTGGTCCTCGACTGCGTAGCCCCGCTCATGAAGACGCTCAGGAACTGGCGGTCATCTTGCGACGGGGCGGCCGCGAACTCGCGCCACTTCGCAGCGCTGAGAACCTCCGCATCCACATCCTCGGTTCCTTCTCTGTCGTTGCGCGAGCGTGGCGTACCTTGAAAACGCCGCACTCTCGCCACGACCCTGACGGCATGCTGCGCTTCGCTGCTGGCCGTTCAGAGCGTATCTCCGCGACCGCGGCAGGCTGCCGTCGCGTGCACAAACCTCGGGTCGTCGTCCAGGTCGGCCCTCAGCTCGATGCCCCACCCCGGGTCATGGCAAGGAACTCCAGCCCCAGCTCCTCGAAGTAGCTGGCCAGGGCTCGGTCCAAGTGCTTGCTGGGCAGCAGCCTCACAGGGCGGATCGCCTTCGTCGCCTGAAGCGCGGGTCCGAGCCGCGGATGTAGCTGCGCTCTGCGGCGCCACCAGCGGCTCGAACACCACTGGGCACAGCGCGTGCAGATGACCACACGGAAGACCAGCCTCGCGATCATCTTCGGCGGCGGCTCGAGGAAGGGCGCAGCCCGCATCCAGAAAGGTCGAAGATATGCTGCGCACAATCTCTCACGAACGTCAGCTGCGCCAGGAAAGCTCCGAAGCGCACCCGCTGCAGCAAGTAGCTGGCCCCAGCCGCCGCGCGGCTGGATCGGGATCTCAGGGCGGCTCTGGCCGCAGAGTAGCCCCAAGTGCTCCGCGGAGTTGGACTCCGCCGCCGCTGACCACTGCTGGCGCTTGGCGGCGTTCTCGGTATAATCGACGTCAATGTCAAACTGCATGGTGCGCTGCGGGCCGACGGTGAGGTCAGCCTCGGAGATGGATGTGATGGAGCGGTCGCCCATGAAGGCCCATCCAACCGCCGGGGTGCACTCCCAAGGGGGAGAGGTCGCCACCATCGCGCAAGGGGCGACGCTGTCGCCCTGCGGGGGCCCGCGCTTAGTCCAAAGGGGGGGCCACCTCGGAGTTCACCGCGCAGTAGCGCGGCCCGCGCCAGGCACGCGGGGAGACGCCGATGACTGCCTCGGGGGCGCCCTGCGCGGCGAGCGCGGTGGCGGCGAGGGCGCGGTCCACGTTGTCGTGGGTCTTGCTCAGGTCCAGCTCGAGTCCGAACAAGGCTTCCTCCGCTAGCCAGGCTGAGACTGCATGGATGAGGGCGACTCCCTTCGTGCACCCGAACTGAGAGTCCGCGGGTTGCGGGGGCACGAAGTGGACAGGAGGCCACGCTGATGGGCATGCTCTCATTCTCGCCCATCTTTGGTATGCCCACCACGCGCCACCCGAAGATGGCGTCGGACACATGCTGGGGGAGTCTGCCACCGCAAGCCACCGCCATTCTCGTCGTGGCCAACCAGACGTCGCAAAACTCCGCGATCAGGGACGGCATAGCGGTGTGGGTGAGCCTCAACTCGGCAGCCGCCCAGCCGTCTAGGCTGGCAGCGCCACAAGTGCTGAGGGCAGCTTTCTCGGAGGCTTGGTGGGGCGGGACCCAGTCCAGTGCCATGTCGGACAGTGGGCAGGAAACGCCGCGGGCCCACTACTTCCACTTCTCGACCTCGGGGTCTGACTCGTACTCGCCGGGGCTCCAGGCTGGGGCCCACTCGGCTCGCATCCCCGCAGTATCGAAACCCACCGCGGGTTGGGCCTGCTTGAAACAGTTTGTGGCCATATTCCAAAGCTGAGAGGGTCACTTCGGGAAAAGAAAAACAAGCGGACCAGTGGCGACGGCGCTCCATCGCGACCTTGCGGTGCTCAGCGGAGATGGCGCGGTTGGCGGCCTCCAACGACTGGCCGCAGCTAGGCCAGCCGTCGATGGGGTCGCACAGCTCATCGAGGCACAGCTGCGAGAAATGCTCGAACTGGCGGTCGTTCGCGCGGTCGGTGATCTCGGCGTGACGGCGGCGGCGTGTGTCCACGCTCTCCGTGCAGCTTCGATGCATTCGCCGAAGACGTCGGAGGGCGATGCTCTCGTGCTTCTGGTGAGCTGGCGGGTGGCTTGCTCCAGTTACTGTTGACGGTCAGCAACAGGCCAGCTCCAGCTCGGGCGTGCCAGTTACGTCAGCGACGGATGATGTCGGCGGCGTTGTTGACCCTCGGCGCGGTGGAGTCCAGAGCGGTCGCAACCACCTGGATCTCGGACTCGGTCACGAAGGCCAGGCGGTCGGCTGTGAATAGCGCGGCGCGGGGGAGAGAGCCTCTCCGCGGACCGCGCCACCGCCGGCAGGTGGAAGGAGTAAGTGCAGAGCCCGTGGTGGGGGATGCCCTCGACGAAGTCAACGCTCAGGAGGTCGGGAGCGGCTGCCGCCGCCGTTGCCCATCTCAGCGCTCTCGTCGGATGCGGGCCCAACGTAATGGCAGGCGTCCCAATCGCCGCCGCGTGCCAGTGGCAGGAGAGGGGACTGGCGTAGGAGGCGACCCAGTTGAAGTCGCCCTGCAAGACCACGTCGTCGCCGAGCGTCTGGCCCCAATCCAACACGTTGGTGATACACTGCTGGTCTGGACACGATGGCCCGTGCACGGAGACAATAGCGGAGGATGCGGCGCGGACCGCGATCGCTCGATGTCCTGGCAGCTTGGAACGGCGAACTGAAACTCGACCCGGGCTTCGGCGCCACAGCACTGCAGTGCCGCCCTGGACCGCGCCTCCGTAGCCGAAGCCGTCGCTCGGCGGAGGCGGCGAGCAATCGATGCCCCAACCGTGAGCAGCAGCGAGCCGAACGAGCCACCGAGGCCGGGCAGGAGGCAAGCGAACTTCCTGCCAAGTCATAAAAGCCATACCACTAACAGCGGGATGCGTAAAGATCGCCGTAACACGCTCGCGGGTCTTCTTGGCAACGCTGATGACGCCGATGGGGCGGTTGTTTGGCAACGAGCTCCCGCCAAGCAAGGGGCCTGCACTTGCAGCAACAGGTTCTCGGGCTTGCGCAACATAAGAGACCGCGCTTGCCTACGTATTCGGGAAAAAAAACGATAAGCTCTGGCTCTTCGGAGGCCCGAGCATGAGCGTCCTCGTCGTAGGAGCTCAACTAGCAACTGAACTGTGTGAGACCGCATCGCGCAAAGAGAACTCTTGGCGCTCGTCGCGCTGGGGCCCCGGGCCTGGCTGGATGAGACAGGTTCCCAGCCAGGCTGGACCCTGGCTGGGGGAGATAGGCCCCCAGCCAGGGAACTAAGACATTGACGTGAACAACTGCTCCAGTGCAAGACGTGAAATCGCTGCCGACGGTGGTCGCAACTGCAGAGGCGTGAAACATGTCGAAGGTGAGGCTAAGCACGACGACGATGCCGCTGGGCTCGACGCAGACGAGATGCGGGCCTGGATGGCCTCCAACTTCTGCGCGCCCAGCTTCTGAAGCTCGCCCCGCCTGGCCCAGCTCGCGCGATCGCAGGCCCGACGTTCGGCAACTGGGAGAGCTCGTCGCTCGGCTGCTTGCTTGGCCTGCATGGTCTTCCGCTTCCGCGAATGCTTCTGGGCCCACGTGGAGCCCCCAGCCCACCAGCTGCGGCTCCTCGCGTTGATCTTCGCGTGCGGAGCTCCCTTGCGGACTGGGTCGCTCATGATTTTCGCCAAGCACTTGGCTGTAACTTCGCTGTGTCGCAATCGGTTGCGTTCGGCAGCTTCCTCCCTATGCTGGAGATCAAGGCGGCCTTCCTTGAGCATGTCGTAGTGCGAGCGACGCAAAGACCATCAGTCTGGGCATTGTAATCTCTCTTGGATGTGTGGCATCTGGTGCACCTGCACTTCTCCTTGGCGCCGCTCTGCTCAACCTGCTGGAAGTCGAGGGCGCAGAGAGAACCGCTGACAGAATCAGGGCGGGGAGCCAGCCAGTCGTCGTAGTTCTTCTGCAACTGCTTGCGGCTATCCTCACGGGACGGCAACTGACGATGCAGCGACGAGAGCGTCGAACGGCACGAGAGAGGGCACATGGGAGGGGCCTCTCCCCGGCAGGCACGCCAGTGAACACGGGCGTCGCGGATCCGTTCCTGCGGCGCGGCGGCGGTGGCGCGCCGTCCGCACTCGGGGCCGTCCAAATAGGACCCTCGACGGCGAAACAGCTCGCCTGGCTGCGCGTGGTCGACGCCCGCGAACTCGGAGTCCTGATCCTGGTGCTCGGAAGCAGCGGAGAGGCCCAAGAACCAGCGGGCTCGCGCCTCGGTGGGGCGCGAACTGGAGGCCTTGCTGCGCCCCCCCCTGCGATGTCGACGGGGCACGGCAGGCCGGCGTCGACCCAAGCCTGCTCAGTGGCCGCATCCAGCGGCTTCTTGGGGACCAAACGCTCGTAGTGCTGGTCTGCTAACGTGAGCCTGAATGATTGTTTCATGCTGACAGCTTGCTGATCTTCTTCGGGGGTCCGTAGAGCGCCCAGCGGTCACCCGCGCGGGCCCAAATCATGATGCGTGACTTGAGGGCAAGGGTAGCAGCTCTGACCGAGCGGCCGTTGGCGAACGTGGTGATCGCCCTCGTGGCCTCGCTGGCAGTCTGGAAGGGTAATGGCCAGGTCGAACTACTTGAAGTGGCAGCTGATGTAGCTGGCGGTGGCCTGGCGCATCCCACCCTGTAGGCGACCTCCAGGCTAACTGTCCCACGGCCTGGGCGGCTTCGCACTCTTGCGAACGGCATGGTTAGCCGCTCCGAGGGCGAGGTAGAAGCAATCCCCCTGGCCCTTGTTCTGCTGCACGGCGAAGTACTCGGCGAACAAGGGAGGCGACGGCTTCAGCCGCTGCTTCTTCGGGTGGGGGGTCAGCGGGGCTGAGGGGCCGCGGGCGGCGCCGCCGCCGGCAGCGGCGGGGCCTGTGGCGGCCCCCTCCTCGGCGGCGGCGGCTGCAGGCTGCGCGGGGGCCGCAGCGGCCCCTGGCGGCGCTGCTGCTGCATCGCCGGTCGCGGAATTTCATCGCCTGGCCGTCCTTGCCGACCAGAATTTGCAGGGTCGCAACCTGTCGCGAGAACCATTGCATCGCCCCTTGCCGCGCCCCCCAAAGAACAGCTCCTCGAAAGCCTCGTCGGCGAGGGCGGCGACGCACGCTTGCATCCCCTCGACGGCGAAACGCCTCCGCCACCCTCGGCCCCCGCGCTCTCTCCCCGCGAGGGCGCGCCCCATGGCGCGCCTCTCGGCGCGCGGGATTTCGCGCGCGAAGCCGCCACCTGCCGCCGAGGCACTGCTTCGAACGGCATGACACTTATGCGCGTCGGTCTTCTGGTAGGTCGGCTAGATCGCACCAAATGTATTTTGCGCCGCAGCTGGAAGAGATAGCGTCCGCGTCCGCACCGCAATCATCCCCTTCAGGTGGGAACCCCATCACTTTGCCGCTGGCATCGCCGAAGGTGCAGCTTGCGGCGCGGGCGGGGCCCGCGCAGCCAGGGCCCCTTGAGCGCTCTGGCCAGCATGCGTTGGCCGCGAGCCAGTTCCTGGCGGGTCTTCTTGTTCTCCAAGTGAGTCGCCAACCATGGGCGCGTCTGTCGCGCGGGCACCGGCCCTGGCGCGCCCTTCCATGAGTTGGGCCACGCTGCCGGGCGCGCGAGCAATAATATGCCGCCGGCGACGCAGCGCCTCGAAAAGGTCGCCGCGCTGCAGCTGGGCTCGCAGCATCGCGCCGTTGAGCAGCTGAAGCAGCGAGGCTACTTCCCAGGGTGGAATGCGGAGGGCCCGCGC
The DNA here is from genome assembly GCA_963575745.1 of Prorocentrum cordatum. Taxonomy (NCBI): domain Eukaryota; class Dinophyceae; order Prorocentrales; family Prorocentraceae; genus Prorocentrum; species Prorocentrum cordatum. Next base: position 637,421 of record CAUYUJ010000559.1, read on the forward strand.
GAGGGCGGCGAAGAGAAACTGGAAGTTGTCGGGGCCGAGGCCCGCGGCATCCGCTTCCCCTCCGGCGATCTCTCCCTTGTCTAGAACGCCGCCGATGCGCTCGTTGGGCTGCGCTCGGGGGCCCATGAGTTCGGGGCCCTGCAGGGGCTGCCTTTCGCTCCCCAGGCACTCGAAACTGTGGGCCATGAAATCGATGGGATGCGTCGCTGGGTCGGGGCGGACTCCGCTGACTTCCGCGCCGAAATTGACGATGACGGCTGGAGGGGTCCGCGTCGCCAGCGCTCGGGCAAGGCCTGGAAGTCCTCGCTGCAGGGCAGCCGCCTGCAGAGACGGGGCCATCCGTCCTGAGCGACGTTCAACCAGGTGCTGACCTCACGCATCCGCGCGCGGCTCGCGGCGGATCCAGCGGAGCCCCGGGCGGGGCCCCGCGTTTGATCGCCCTCTCTCTCGCGGCTCATATCCAACGAAGAGTCAATGGCCGCCGCGATCGCGCCGCGCATGGCCACCCCCAAAGAATGGATCCTGTTGTGGAAAATGAACGAGGTCGCAGTGCCACAATAGATCCGAGGGCAAGCGACGCCGACGGCCGCGTTGCCGCGAGCGGCTGGAGACGGAGAAAAGCTCGCGAATCGGCGACCCCGCAGGTCGGAGATATGGGGGCCATTCGCAGCGCCACGAAAAGGTCGCGGCGGGGGAAGTAGTCGTAGAAGTCGCAGAAGCCACAGCGACCGGCCGACGTTCCTCGCGCGCTCGACATCGAAGGGGAAATGGAATTCAATGGCGTCGTAGTTGCGGCCGAGTTCCCGAGCGTGCTCGACGCGGAATGCGAGGTGGCAGCGGCTGTCGACGCGGTAGTAGGGGAGAGGGGGGCCTTCGTCGCATCGGTCGAATCTCCTGGCGGGCTCGGAGTCGGCGCAGGTCGATGCGGCAGGCGCTCGCATTGCGGTTGCGCGCGTCGTCGCCCACGGTGCCCATGTCCCAACCCTGCAGGCAACCACCGCTGCGCGCGTCGCGCGCTGGGGCGGCGGTGAGCAGAGCTGCCACGGCTGCGACAGTTCCGCTGCCAAGCAAGAAACGGGCGCCCCAAGCCACGGGGCAACCCCGGAGACAGACGATGGGAGGAGAGCGGTGGTGATGAAGAGAAAAGGGCCCTGTTCTCCAGGCAACGCCTCAAATAGAGAACTGGTTGTGCCGGCGATGCTGGCAGATGGGGCAGCGCAGCCTCGAGCCCAAAACGGCAGCGGAAGCAAGCAAGCATGCGCGCCCCCATGGGACATGCCCTCACAGGCTCTGAGCCCCTGCAACTTTCCCCTCGGTTCCACTCCCTCCAGCTTGTCATCCTGGTTTGTCTCACTTGTGCGCCAGTTGTTCAGTTATGCCAAACTCTCCGTTGTCATCGTCCTCCTGCTGTTTCACTGCGGCCCGCTGGTTGCGGGGGTCAAGGGAGACGCGGTTGGCCGCAAGTTAGGCCGCGGGCCCCCGAGACAATGTTGGATTGCATGCGCCTGGGTTCTCCTCGCAACAAATGTCACGTCGCCTTCTACGTGCGATCCGAAAATCTGCCATACCGTCTGAAACTTGCGATTTCGCATTTGATTTCCTCGAAACAAAGGTAAGTTCGGTGTTCATGAAGCCTGAATATGGAACATCGTTTGGGATCGCCTCAAACACATCTTCTGGCCTCGTTCGGGGTCATTAATTTCCCTTGGGGCGCGCACGATTCTAAACAGAACGTTCCGCTGCTATGCTTCACGCCCTTCGGTGCCGTTCCGTCGTCTGGTACACGGGCCTGTTTTGTCATCTTGGGGTCGGTCGAACGCCGACGCTCGATGGTCAATCGACAGGGGAGGGCCCAGGAACGCGGCCCCCTCGCAACGTCCCGAACACAACTTTTTAATCCGGGGGGTGGTAGGCTGGCTCCGGCGTTCGCGTATTCTGATGCGGTTAACCGAGCGCTTCGGATCCTGAGAATTTCGTCGTCGTCTTCATCCTGCAACGTGCCGCGCATGGTCTTCGGCTTGCCGCCTTCGTTCTGTAGTGCTCTCTGGTAAAGCGGGTTCCCTGTGGCACCGCGTTCAATCACTTGCCGTCCCACTCGCGGAAAATTAACGATCAGCAGCGAAACTGTTAACCAGCTGCGCGGCTTCATGTTCAATAGCCCGCTTCTGATGTCCTCCCGGCTTGCTGTTTCCTTCTGCTATTGTACTGGTTCGGCTATCTCCGTGACTTGTTCCATCATGTTCTAATGCACGTTCGCTTTGTCCTCGAGGCTGTCGATTCTTAGCTGAAATTTCTGAGCCTCCCCTTCTGCGTGCATGTTGCGGCTCGCGATGCTGAGGAGCAGGGAGTTCATTTTCTCTGCCATTCGTAGCAATCCGTATGAATCCTCGTCAGAGAGGGTCCAGCCTCTGGCCGCAGTCTGTCTCGCCATGACCTTTGTCATGGCGAGACAGACTGCAACTTCCAGCAGCAAGCACTTCCAGCAGCGAGACAGTCTGTCTCTTCATGGTTAGCTAGCACTGCCACTCCTAGATAACTGTAATCGGCCCCGTAGCACGCTGCCTCACATAGTTCAATGGACCTCGCTGGGTTTGGGTTAATCCATAGGTCTCGGCCCTGCGGCGCGTTTAATTCTGGGATTGGACACCCTGGATGAATGGATGCTCCTGCAGCTTCTGCCGCAGCTGCAATTCACCCGCTCCGCTACCATGCAAAATCCTGCACCGGAACGGTGGATAGTGATGTGCTTTAACAACGGGGCGCAAGACACAATCCACTGTAAAATACTTGTGCCAGAATGCCAGCGGTAACGCTAACACCTGGTTGCGAGATGTGTGGTCATGCTCCTCACCCAGTCGCAAGGCCATGTTCTGACACCTCCTCCTCCTCCTCCCCCTCCTCCTCCTCCTCCTTCTCCTCCTGCTCATCGTCCTCATCCTCTTGTTTTTCGTCCCTCTCCTCCTCGTCGCTGGCGGCACCGAAGGGCGCAGGGGGCGCGGGCGGCGGCGGCGGAGGCCCACAACCGCCTGTGCAGAAGGCGGGTTGTGCAGAAAGGCTTGCAAATCCTCCGCGTTTGGGAAACAACTCGCGAAACAATATTTGTAATATATATATATATACATGTATATATGTATATATGTGTATGTATATATATATACATATGGACACACATATGAATACTCACACCTGGCTTTTGTGGTCTCCGTCGGGCGGTACACGATACTCAGACCCCCGAACTAGGTATCCGCAGTTGCCGCAGAACCATATGCCAAGATCTATATAGGAGGAGGCAGAAAAGTCCCACCAGCCCTCTCAGGGCGGGAGTGGTTTAGAGAGTTTCCTCTTCCAACCCCTGCTTCCGTTTCGGGGAGGGGTTAATCACAAGTCCCTATTCATGTTCACCCCATCCCCCAGGCGACCAGCAGCCAACCAGGAACGACGCCGACCCCATGCTCACCCCCCCAGCCATTCCTGTAAGACAATACAAAACACATGCTGCCTCCAAATTCGTAGCACGCGCAACCAACCCGATGCGTCCACCCACCACTCCTGGCAAACATTAGCCTGGCGAAGGACCAAGCCATATGCAAATGTGAATACCGTCGGTGTTAGTATCGCCTTCGCTGGATCTCCGTATGGGGCCACGAAGCGCGTGAACAGTGTGCCGATATGCGACGGGGCCGCCATGCGGGCGTTGCTAGTGGGGCCTGATGTAGAGCCCCCTTTTTTAATGGGGCCACATAACGTGTGATGTCTGTGCCGGAATTGGGCGGGGACGCCATAAAGGCGCTGCCACTTAGGCATTCGGTGAAGCTCCCTATGGGGCCACGAAACGTGCGAGGGGCGAGCGGCGATGATGGCGATGATAATAAGGATGCGCAAAAGCGAAGCAGGGATGCAAGGACGGACGGTGAGGATCAAGAGGGGGAGGACAGGGAAGAGGAGGAAGAGGAGGGGTCGAAGGGAAGGGGAGCTGCGAGTACCGCGATGCAGGTGAAATGAGGGAGGGGACCAGCAACAGGAAAAATACCAAAGAAGGACATGGACATAAAAAGGGAACGGGGAAGGGGAGGAGCACGGCAGAGCTCCCTATGGATCCACAAAGCGTGCGATGGGTGTGCCAAAATAAGGCGGCGCCACCATGCGGAGTGCGCCACTGGGAGCCCAGATGGAGTTCCCTGCCACGGAGGGGTGTGCCAAAATAGAGCGGCGCCGCCATGCGGACTGCGCCACCGGGACCTTAGGTGGATCTCCGTATGGGGCCAAGAAGCGTGTGAGGGGTGTGCCAAAATAGAGCGTCGCCGCCATGCGGACTGCGCCACTGGAACCTTCGGTGGAGCCCCCGATGGGGCCACGAAGCGTGTGCGGGGTGTGTAAGAGCCGGGCGGCGCCGCCATGCGGACTGCGCCACTGTGGCCTCATATGGCACTCCGTATGGGGCCACGAAGCGTGAGAGTGGTGTGCCAAAATAGGGCGGCGCCGCTATGCGGACTGCGCCTCTGGGACCTTGGGTGGAGCTCCGTACGGGGCCACGAAGCGTGTGAGAGGTGTTCCAAAATAGAGCGGCGCCGCCATGCGGACTGCGCCACTGGGGCCTTGGGTGGAGTTCCCTATGGGGCCACGAAGCGTGTGAGAGGGTGTGCCAAAATAGAGCGTCGCCGCCATGCGGACTGCGCCACTGGGACCTTCGGTGGAGCCCCCGATGGGGCCACGAAACGTGTGAAAGGGTGTGTAAGAGCCGGGCGGCGCCGCCATACGGATTGCGCAACTGGGACCTCAGACTGAACCCCATATGGGGCCACGGAGCGTGCGAGTGGTGTGCCGAAACAGGGCGGCGCCACCATGCGGACTGCGCCATTGGGACCTTGGGTGGAGCTCCCTATGGGGGTGCAACGAAGCGCGAGAAGGGGCATTCCAAAATAGAGCGGCGCCGCCATGCGGACTGCGCCACTGAAGCCCTGGGTGGAGCTCCCTATGGAGCCACGAGACGCGTGAGCGGTGTGACGACGACGATGACGATGATGGTGATTGTACCGACGATGGTGATGATGGCAACCACATTGATGATGAAGATGCTGATGATGATGATGATGATGGTGATGATGATGATGACGACGGCCATGGTGTTGATGCTGATGATGACATTGATGATGATGATGATGATGATGATGATGATGATGATGATTTTACCCGGCATCATGGCCAAACGAGCCTGCACAGCGTTTAAAAATTATGGTCCGCCGCAGAGAGCCGAATCTCTCGTTAGTCCCCGCTCTTGAGGCCGCGTCTCGCGGGCGCTGACAGGGGGCTGCGTCGCGCTGCCGCGAGACGCCTCGAGGGGGGAATTTATTCGTCAAACAAAAAAGCTGTGGCCTCGTCTTCTGATGCTGCATCGAGCTGGTCGCGTCGGCCTTCGGGCCCTTCGAGAATGGGTGACCCCGAGTCGGCAGAGTCTGGCTGCGCCAGCGCTGCGCCAGCCGTGCCGGCCCCGAGTTTGCCGGCCCAGACAAGAAAACACACAAAACTGATACTGGCGGCGCACGCCTTGCGGCATGCTCCAGCTCTGAGTCTTCTGAGACTGCCTGCTGCTCATGCGTCTGCTCGCAACCACGGCCCGTGCTGCTAGCTGTGCGTGGCGCTGCAGATGTCGGTTCAATACCCCCGGGGTCGAACTGCAAAGCGAGTTTGAGCCCGGATGTTTGCACGTGAGATGGTCGCGAGTGCTGTCGTGACGACGCGTGAAGTCACCGCGGGAAGAAATCTCAAGCTGCGAGCTGCGGCTCTGTGAGTTTAGTTGCAGCTGGTGTCGTTGAAGTTAATGTAGTGGTGATGGCGGTATTGCTGCCCACTTCCTAAACCACTGGCCTGGGTATGCAAGGGCATTCCATGCTGTAGGAGTTTCGCTTGAGAAGTCCTATCAACTGTTGTGTGCACACGTTGCACAGGCCGAGGGCGCGCACTATTCAAAATGAGGTTCCCGCCTTGGCGCCGCGCGCATTCGCTCTCAAACGATCTAAATGTTATTGTTGGTATTCCTGGAGACATTGTGGGCATGCGAGCACATCCTGGGTCATCCATGAGACATCCTGGTGGCCCCCCATCGGGCCCTGGGGCCTGGCCGCGGCTCATCTGAAGCTACAGGGCCCCCCAGGGCCTCCCGTGCGCATGCTGACAGGCTCGAAGACCACAAGTTGCTTCCAGAACGCAATTGTCGAGCGCGACCTGCCCGAAACCTGCCCGCGACATGCCCGGCGCCTGCCCGCCACCTGCCCGCGACCTGCCCGAAACTTGCCCGCGACCTGCCCGAAACCTGCCTTCCACCTTCCCGCCGCCCGCCCGGAGTCTGCCCGGAGTCTGCCCGGGGCCTGCCCGCTCGACGCCTTGAGGGGGTAGCAAAAACGCCTGCCTGCCCGGAATCTGCAAGAAATCCCCCCGCCCCTCTCTTGGGCCAATTTGGGTGTTCCGGTCCTCAATGTTAGGGTTCCGATCCTCACTCGACCAGCGATCGCGCACCAGACCGCCAGAAATGACGCGCGCAAGCGGCGCGCGCAGAAACTTTTCACGAGCGCGCGTGCAACATCATGAACCTGCAACAGCTGCAGGGTTCCACCGCGGCACATGCACTGGCCGATGCGCTGTCGGAGCAGCTCGCGCACCCGTCTGATCCCTTGAGAATTTCCCCCCTCCGCCACGAGCACCTCGCGCGCTCTTCCTGGGCAGACTGGCATGCCCCCCCGCCCCCCATCCATCTGCATGCACACTGCGCGCCTCGCTCTCGGCTGGGCGCGCTCCTGAAAGGGCAAGGCGGCGCGGGGGGCAGTATGAGCGGAGATTGAATTGAGGAAATACGACGCGCCAGGGGCACGGGGGGCGGCGCTGGGAAGGGGGGGGGCGCGCAGGGGGGATCGGAGCGAGGGCCGCGACATCCGAGGGCAGGGCGATAATGAGGGGGGGGAGGATCAGGAGGAGAAGAAATATAAGGCTAAAGGGAAGGACAGCAGGATATGGATGATGAGGAACAGGATGGGGAGGAACAGAAGGACATCCAATGACAGGACGAGAACGATGAGCAGCAGAAGGGGCAGAAGCAAACATCAGGGAGGATAAGCATTAAAGAAGCAGCAGGGGGGGTTGCTAAAGGAGGGGGAGGGGGAGTGACATGAGACCGCCTGGCTCTAGCGGACGTGCCTACTGGCTCGGCTGCTCGAGGTCATCGGCGATCGTGCTGATGCGCTCGGCCACCTGCTGGAAGGTTCCCCAGCGAGCTCTCGACGCCCTGCAGGCGACTGATGGCGCCGTCGACGTCAGCGATCTACCCCAAGTCGCCGCCCTCGATGATGCACTTCTCGAGGCGATCGTCGGCGTTGAGCGCTTCGTTGCACATCTCCATCGTCCGCGTCAGCTTGCCAAAGAACCTGTCATAGGGGGCCCACTCCATCCCCTTCTCACGCTCGCACCTCTGCGATGAGAACGCGGACCGCATCATGGCCGAACCGTAGAGATTCGTCACGTCGTTGACTTGCTTCTGCACGGACTTAGCGGTCGGCGCCACGACCTTGCCACCTCTTGCCTTCGGGGCCACTTTGCCAGCACTGCCCTTCGCCACCTCTGTAATGGTAACCGCCTTGTTCTTGGTCGTGTGCGGCGGCTTCGGGGGGACGGTGCTCTTTCCAATTGCTGGCGGCGGCAGCTGCAGCGCCGTTGGAGGGGTTGGCGCTGGCGCAGGCGTCGGGGCCTTGCACGCCGCTGGCTGCTCCCCAGCTGCCGCCGGGGCGGTCCCGTTCGCATTCACCTCCATCTCGGTCGTCGCCTCCACGGCGCCGTGCACTGCTGGGCTGCTCGCAATTGACGCTGGCGAGTTTCCCAAGGCGACGCTCGACGACGCCGCCCCCGTGCTCGCGGGCTCACGCTCGCGAGCCACCTCGAGCTCGGCCCCCCTCTCTGCGGCTGCCGCGACTGCTTCTTGTCGCTCTTCCCCTCGTGAATCTCGCGGCCGAAGATCACCCGCTTCGGCCGCTTGCTGATATTCGCGTACTTGGGCCCGCGCCCGACGCAGCCCAGGCATATGTTCAGCGCTCCGCGGGGGACCTCCCTGCTCGGAAGGCACCCGCCGCCGCTCATCTCCTGACCGACAATCCCGTCGAAGTTGCACCGCCGCGCCACGCTGCTCTCTGTCTTGACGTTCCTCCTCCAACTGCACCCGCTACTTCTGTGGGCGACTAGACTTCATCGCCGGGTTGTCACGGGCTGATCGAGCGGTGCTTGCGATCTGGAAATGACGAGTACATGCACATTGACGTTAGTTGAAAGCACTGGGGCCCCCTGATGCATCACTCGACCAGCCATGCACCTGGTCATTAATTGTAGTTCGCCGTGGGCTCCTGGCATTTCGCTCAAGCGCCCTGGGCCCACGGCTCTGCCTCTCATCTGCGTTGGCTGCCTCCCACTCCGCTCGCCTTGCCGCGTTGAAGCCCGCCCGGCGCTCGCGCCGCTTTCCGAGCGCGTCGCCCGGCGGGATTGTCACGGAGCCTTCGGTGGCGACCTGCTCGAGGTGCTCGTCGAACGTCTCGTCAAGGCGCGCCCGCGCTGCATGTCCCTCCTCCGCAAAATTGCCCTCGCCCTCGTCGTCGTCGTCGGCTGGGGCGCTTCTGCCAACCGACGCCTGGAGGGCACTCGTCAGCTGCTGCTCGAAACTCGCGCCGCCAAGCGCAGCGGAGCGAAGCCAGCGAAGACCGACGCCAAAAAACAGAAAAACGGGAATGGGTGTGGGGGGGGGGGGGGGGGGGCGCGCGCGCGCGGGGGCGAAAGAGAGGAGGAGGAGGAAGAGGAGAAGCAAAGGATATACCAGGAGGAGGAGGAGGAAGAGGAGGAGGAGGAGGGGAGGAGGGGAGGGGGGGGGGGGGGGGGGGGGGAGGCGCAGGCGCAGGAGCAGGAGGGGCAAGGGCAGGAGCAGGAGCACGGGCAGGAGATGAGGCGGGAGCAGGAGCAGGAGGAGCAGAAGCAGAAGCAGAAGGAGAAAGAGGGGGGGAAGAAGGAGGATGACCCCCCTCCTTCTCATCTCCCTCCTCCTTCTCATCCCCTGCGCATCCCCTGCCCCCCCCCCCTCCCTCCCGCTTCCCCCTCCTCGCCCTCCCCCTTCCTTCTTCCCCTCCTCCTCCTCCCCACCCCCCTCCCTCGCCCGTCTCCTCCGTCTCCTCATTCTCGCCCTCCTCCTTCGCATCCTGCGCTGCAACATGCGGTGGAGTTCGATGGCGTCATCAGCGCCGTTCAAAACAGAAAACCCTCCCGCCTGCCCGTCGGTGATAGTCATGCGCCTCACCCCCAGGCCATGGGTGGGGGAGTCGAGTCAGGCCAACGACCCGCCCCTTTGGGGAGGTTCCCATGGTCGATCGCCTCGAGGGTGGCATTGCCATCTGTGGAGAGCCGTCGTTCACACATCTTGGCGATCCGAACGAATTTCTCGACCCCCTGTGCTCCGCGCAGGCGGCCAAACCAGGCCTCGAGAATCCCCGTCCCTATGAGAAACATCAATCTGAACAGGCTGCCAAGGACACAATGGGGCCGATAACTCCTCAAGGGAGCGTTCCCCCACATGGCCCATGCAATCCGCGCATTTCCACCCCTTGGAGGTTTTGAGAAGTCGGTGATGGGAGCCCCGCAAAAGCTGGGGAATCTCTCTTGCCTTAGCCTTTGCTTGGGCTACAGATCGGGCCTGGACATCTCCTTTAAGAGTGGCCCCATGAAAATACTTAGGATCCGTGGCAACCTCCAGGGAAACTACAATCAAGCGTTTCTGAGCGCGCAAGGAAAAACTCATCGGTCTCTTGGACCTTCCCCACCAAACCGTAGGGGGCGCGGGCTTCCTCAGCAGCTTTATCGGCAAAATCGTCTGCCTAGGCATTAACGGACCAGTGTTCCAGGGGAGAACTGGGACCCACCGCGGCTCTGTCGAGCTGTCGAGGTGGCCCGTGACCTTGCCTAGCGTGAGCCTGCCTGTCAATATTCAGTCCACATGTCAGCACTACTTCTGCACTTATGGTTGGGCACATGCTGGGCCCATGTGAAGACCTATGGCGCATATACTACATATGTGGCGTCCCATGAGGCTGCTTCAAGAGCACTAATGAAGGCTGACAGTTCGGCTCAAGGGACAGCGCGTTGCCGCCCCGCCATGCTCCCACGGCGGGAGGCCCAGACATACCCACTGACACAAATGGCGAAAGCCGTTCCAACACGACGCAAACGAGGGCCCGAGCCAGACTCACCCCCGGGGCCGTCGCCGCCAATTACACAACCTGCTGGAAGCTCATGCCTGCGCCGCCCGCCCCCACGCCACACCCCCTCTCTGACTCTATTCTCCTCAGGGAGAGGGGTGTCCCCAGGAGGCGTGGCCCAGAGGACCGGCACTAAACCTCGAGGCCAAAAAACAGGATTCGGTTTCAGCACCTATCTTGGCATGTGCACATAGTTGTTCATCTTCTTCTAAATCGAAAATGTCTCTTTTGCAGGGACATTCCCAAAGCTGATGGTAGAACGTTTCATTTGGTGCTCCACACCTTGGGCAAACAGTGGTTCCTACCCTTGTATTGCCAAAGCGTCAATGATTGGGCCACAAGGCCCCCTGACCGACCATCTCGCTTCATGGTTTAAACCTCGATTTCGTAAAACTTAGGATGGGCCCAAGTCACAGACCAGCCCACCCCGTACTCGACCCCCGAGCCCGAGAAGTGCTGACTGGCTTGGGCCCACATGACCTGCTCCAGAGAGGAACCAACCTCGAAATCGAGCCTGTCAAGGTCCTCGGTTCCTTCAAAACAAAACTTCAGACCACATGGGATGGTCCATTCTCCTGGAGCGTCGGGCGCCCACTTCGAATCGAAAAGAGTGGCCTGCACGGCCGCCATGCGACCCCTGACATGCAGCCAGAGGTGCTCAGCTGCTCGCGACTTGGTCAGGGGCTCCTTCCAGGCCTTGTCGATGGCCACGCGCCACTCAGGGATCCTAGGGTGGTGTTCTGGCCAGGCCTGCAGGAGTTAAAAGGTCCACAGAAGAGGGGCCACTACGCATCCCAAGACTGATCGCAATGGCTGTGGTCGCACAACCGCCAGCCCACTCACTACCGCACGTGGCTGAGACCTGGGCCCGAAGCTTTCTCAGATTGGTGGGCGCCAGGCCCATGGCGACGGCCGCCCAGGGCACCTGCGGCCTGCGGCCTGCGTTGGCCAGCTTTCGGGCCGCCTTCACGCTTTTGCCCAGGATCCGAATGGCAACCGCACGTTTGACTCCTCTCTTATGCCTAGCGTTGATGGCACCTTGCGTCCTGGAGGCAGAAGCAACATCAACTCCGAGATCTCGGGCTGAGAGTTCCACCCTGATCGGTACGTCCAACTCTAGTATGCGCTTCTTCAAAGCTGTTCTCACTGCTGGTGGGCTGGCCAGGCCGACTGACTTCGTTGGCATGCGCAATCCTTTGCTGTACATGCCGTTCGTGAGCGTAAGCGCAACTTGTGTAGCCTGGTCCACTACTCCTCCTGCAGCGCCTAGATTTAGTTGCCCCAGATCGTCCACCCAGCTGCCCATAGAATTCCGAGGCGGAGGGTGCCAGCGATGGATGTTATCTGGCATTTCCCACACATAGATCCTCCACAAAGCTGCACTTTGCATGCGTCCTGCGGTGATGGAGTGGCCGACTTGTATACCATCCGAGAGTAAAAAAGCCGACTGCCCGCCATCTGTCCGCCATGTGCCGCAACGTGACGAAGTAAAACCGACAGGGCGGGTAGCCAAGCTCGATTGCCATGCCTGCGAGTAGCCCCCACCCCCTGGATCAGATCGTAAAACTTTTCTGCGCCCCATGGAAGCTGAAACCATCTGATATTCATACGGCCACGCGCTTCCGCTTTCAGTTGCCGTAAGACTGCTGCTCGCAGGGGGGTGCTTCCATTTGCTGCCGCGCCCCAAAAACCTGCGTTGCGTTGTCCCCGCGTCTGTATTGCTTGCTTGCGCGCAACGCTCCAGAGTCTATAGGGCCCAGGGGCCAAGACGGCATGTCGATCTCCTTCTGGTGGCGGTTCCGGAGCAAGGGCGACGACGTTGACGAAGATTTGAACGGGCCATCTCAGCTGGGCCACCACTTCAACAAGAAACACTCGAGCAACTCTTCATGCCCCTGGCCTGGCAGGGCTAGCCACTGCCCAGGGTGCCAGGGATCTGCGCCGAGGCCAGCGTGATCTTTAACGCATCGCATGCCCTGCCGAAGGTCTGCCACTGTGAGATCAGGGAGAGGTCGCTCCCTCTGCTACACTCGAGCGGCGCCATGAAGGCGCCGAAGCCAAAAAAGGAAATGGTTGCTTGGGTACCCCTGTCGCCCTCCAACAAACTTCGGCCGCCTATCCGCCTTCGCCTTCATCCTCTTCGTGGGTTCAATGATATCCTTTCCTCCTTCGTCCTTCTCAATCGCAAAGCTGGGCTCCTCCACCTGCCAAGTCCTGGAAAAACCGGCGTGCACAACTCGCCCCTGAAGATAACCTTACCCCACGTGTCGATGTGTTTCAGCATGGCCGCGCGATGCGCTTGCGCCGTGCTGCTCGTGCTCTTATCAGCCAAAATGAACAGCTCCTGGAACCTAAACCGAATACCCCCCCAGAAACTCACTTCATGAGAGCGTCCTAAATGGCCGGGCGGTTTTATAGCGATAAGGTTTTGCACTTTGACCTCGGAGCACATGCCTCTCTTGTGGGGCCCTGCTTCACGTCCAGCACGATTAAGCAAAAATACCCCAGCCAACATGGAGAAGCTGGCGTACACGGTGCTGAGACGAGCTGAGGATGCCTCAGCCCAAACGTGATCGCACCGCGGCAACTCGATGCCGACGGCCTGCTGCAGAAAATTATGTCAAGGCTGGACTGGTCCAAACGCGTACGGGAGAAGAGGAGTGACAGGTGCTAAGACGCGGCCTTCCAGGATATTCCGAGACAAGTCCAACTCGCCACACATTCCCAAACGAGGTGCCCAGGGTCCCCGTTGATCTAGAGAGAGTGTAACCAGAGAAGCCAGGTGCTCCGAGAGGACTCCATAATCTAGAACTCTTCCAGTCCCTCCTGAATTGGTAAATTCCCCCGGCGGCGCGGCGAGATGCCTCCGAACATGGGAAGGCCACCCAGACTCCCAGAGCTCGCCAGGGGACGTGTTCCAGTCCGCCATGACTACCTAGTGCAGAGCCACCGTAAGCAAATAACCTGCCAGCCCTTCAAAAATGAAACCGCTGGCGCCGACAGCCCCCATCGGAGTCATTCATGTAAGCTGATGCAGAAATGACCTCCAGACCACTAAGCCTAACGGTCATGCCTGCCCATTGGGCGCCGAAAAAATGTTCCTGTCCGTCGGGGCCGATCTTACATGGATGCATGACCTGAGAGCGGATGGCGGCCCCGGCGAGGACCCAAACCCCCCCGTGCCCCAGAGCTCCTTCTTTGGCCGTTGGGGCCGCGGGGGGCGAGGTTGAAGGCCGCCCCGCTCTCCTGAGTTCCTTTTGCTCTTGCGCGAGAGCACCGCGCCTCCTCTCGATTGAGTTTCGACGCCCATGTGGAGCAGAAGCAAAGCAGATTCCAGATGCCCCGCCGCTAAACGAACCCTCGCTCGGTCATTCCACTTCGCGTAGTTCGCGAAATAGAAAGAAACAACTTGTTCGGCGCCGCCGCGTTGCCGGGCGTGAGACACTTGGTGGCCTCTGTAAAAGCTGCAGCAGGGAATTCTGAGACTGTGCATGCTTCGGCCTGGCCGCCTCGAGGGCGCTCTCGATCTGGCCCTCTGTGGCGGAGGGCTGTGGAGCTGCGGCTGCCTGAGGGGCCCTGCCTGCCGCCGCCGAGGCCGCCGCCGCACCTCCACTGGGTGCTGCTGCCGCCGATGCCTCCCCAGCCGCCGCCGATGCCTCTGGCGCCGCCTGAGGGCCGCCGCCTGCGCCACCTGCGCGTGCTCCATCACCAGTACGACGTCTCTCGAGCGCCAGTCTGGCGTTGTGCTCTTCGAACTTTTGCCCCCTGTCCAAAAGCGACTTAGCTGAAGGCCCAACTGCTGCCGCGATAAGTTTGGATACTTCCTTTGCCAACGATTCCTTATGTTCCTTCCATTGTTGAAGTTCTTCTGCACATAACTCCAGGTCCGAGGTGTCGAAGCCGGCCCCGTCCTCAAACTTGAGCACTCCCAGGGGCCCAGCCCCCTCGGTCGCGCCGAGCAGCTGGGAGAAGTTGATGGGGGCGGAGACGGTTGCAGCACCTCGGGGCCCGCGTTAGCTCGGAGAAGCGCCCGATGCTTAGCTGCTGCTTCAGCCGAGCACTTGGCGCCTTCAAGTGCGCCCGCTTCTGCCTTCGCAAGATGCCCCCGACGAGGTGCTTCACGCTTGATTGCGCGATCCAGTGCTTCAGATGCTCTGCATGCTTGAATGCAGACTGATTGAGATCGTGCTCCCGTTGTAGGTCAGGGCGTAGCTCAGGCTTATCTGCTGGCCGCTCTGGTGGAGCCGCCTTTGCCTCGAGTGCTTGCAATTCAGCTCCTGCTTCAGGATGCCGACGCTTGAGGACCTCCAGCAACGGTTGGGCGGTGGGAGCAAATTGCGATGATGCTGGAAGCGCTGCCGACGCTTGAGGACCTCCAGCAACGGTTGGGCGGTGGGAGCAAATGGCGATGATGCTGGAAGCGCCGTGCCTCCAGGTGCCCCATGTTGCCAGGCCCTTGGCGCCACTCCCCCAGTCGCCGCCCCTTGTTGCCAGGCCCCCGGCGCCGCCCCCCCCCCCTTGCGCAGACGCGGGGGGTGGGCCGCATGCCCGGGCGCCCGATGGTTGTTCGGGCCAATCATTAGCTGCGGGATCGAGCGCTCCCCCGCGCTGCCAACGCTGAGTATGCTTACGCCAGTTCCAACGATAGCCACAGCAAGCATGAGGGCATGCCTGGAATCCTTTCTGCGACTGAGGTTTCCCCATCGCGGCCGAGGGAGTAATCGCGAAAGTGCGAAGCTGCTTGGGGTCGCGAGCCCCAGGCCAGTGAGTCTCAAGGCCTCTCTCTCTCTCTCTCTCTCTCTCTCTCTCTCTCTTTTTTTTTCTCTCTCTCTCTCTCTCTCTCTCTCTCTCTCTCTCTCTCTCTCTCTCTCTCTCTCTCTCTCTCTCTCTCTCTCTCTCTCTCTCTCTCTCTCTCTCTCTCTCTCTCTCTCTCTCTCCTCTCGCGCGCCTCGACTGCTCGAGCGAGGTCGGAAGTTCAGGAGAAGGCCCCTTGAGCCAAAATGGCTACGGTCCTCCTTCTCCTCCTCCTCCTCCTTCTCCTCCCACGGCCCTCGATGATCCCCGTGAGTTGCTCGCCCGCCAGCCCCGCGCTCGCGAAGCCTTTCCTTGACCTGGCGCGCCTGCTCCAGCCTGTCCGCCGCCATGTCCCGAACGCGGCGCCAACCGCCTGCGGGCGCGCGAGGGGGCGGCCCGTTCAACCGTTGTCGCTGTCATCGCCGTGCTCCACGCGCCCCCCCCCCTCCGATCCACGTCCTAGCCCCGAGTCGTCGTCGCATTTTCCTTGACCCTCCGCTCCTGCATCCTATCAATGCCGCGCCCTTGTCTTCTCATGCTCTGTCGGTGGTCCATCGTTCTCCTCCTTACATCGTGTTTCTCATTGCTCCTCTTCCTCTTCCTCGTGTTCCTCGTCGTCGCCCCCCCCCCTCCTCCTGCTCGTCTGACGCCCCCCCCCCACCCCCCCCCTCGCCCTGTGCGTCCTCGCTCGAAGACGGGGGCGGTGAACGGGCGGGGTAGAAGGGTTCAGACGGCGAACGATCAGCGCTGCAGTGCGGCATTGGGCGCAGCGTTGCGGGAACTGCGAAGCCGGGCCGCGTCGCCTCTCGTTGTTTTCGCCGCCCCCCCCCCCCCCCCCCCCTCTCCAGCCCCCCTCCAGCGAGCCCGCAGCTGCTCGGGCTGCCAGGCTTGAGTGCTATCGCGCGAGCGCTTCGGCACTGCGCCAGCAGCCAGCACTGCAGCCGCCCGGCTGGCTCGGCGAGGAAGCTGGCGGCGGCGAGATCTCCTCGCGCGCGGCCGTGGGCAGCTTCTCTGACTTGTCATCCGAGTCCTTTTTAGGTTCCTTCCTCCGCGGCGTCTCGGGCGGTTCCTCCACGGGCAGGGCCCCAGGAGTCGATGCGCCGGGGCCGTGCTCCGCAATCGACGATCCAGATCCCGAAGCCTGCTCGCTGCCATCGGCGACCTTCGGCGGCATCGGAACCCCAGACAGCATGTGCCCGTAGGGGTCCCCGTCGGAGACGACGGTGCCATCGTCGGCGGGCGCGGCCTCGGCGGTCGCCGCAGCTGGGCGCTCCAGGGCGGCCTTGGGCGCTATCAGCTCCGCCTTCATGTCGCGGCACTGGCCCCTGGTGAGGTCGCCCTCGGCGTACTTCTTCGCCGCGTCATTCGCCCATTTCAAGGCGTTCTTCGCCGCGGTGGCGTCGTCGTCAACATCGTTCTTTTTGAAGAGGTCGATGTCGACCATCGCGACCTGCGGGCGCCCGTCGTGCCTCGCGCAGATCAACCTCCCCTCGCTCTTGCCCGCGGGCTGATTCCATCGGCCGCGCACTCTCGCGCGCCCCCCCATCCTTGTGAATCAGCGCGCGAGCTAACGCCGAGGTAGGCGCACTCGTCGATGAGGATGCATCGCTCGCTGCAGCAGCTTTAGCAGTTGCTTTTGCCTTGCTCTTTCGGCGCTGTCGCCTGCCGCGCCATGGCAGTCGTCTGGGGTGCCCTCCACGTCGCGCCATCGCCCCAGACTGCCTCCATTGGATTTGAGGGCCCAGCCTTCTCTGGCGCTCTCATCTCCACGCAGTCTTCTCCGCGGTCAGACTTCTTCGCTCCGATCTTGCGGCGGCATGCGCGGCGCGTGACTGCGTCGTGGGCGCAGGCCCACTGGTCCGCGATGCCGTCGTCTTTGCATGCTGGCTTCTTGGTTGCAGGCCGTTTCATGACGCTCTCGCATTCGTCTTCTTCACCGTCGGCATCGCCATCCCCGGCGCCTTCTTTGCCGTCGGCGTCTTCTTCGCCGTCGGCGTCGTCATCTCCCTCTTCGTATTCCTCGACATGGTCGGCGTCTGCTTCCCCCCCGTTCTCGTTGCCGTCGTCGTCGTCCTCCGACTTGGCGTCGCTCGCTAGGTCCGGCCGCTGAAACCATTTGGGGCCGCCGCCCTTCCTGCTGTTGCACCGGGCGCAGCGCCGAAGCATGATGCGAAGCCTCCTCGTGCAGGCGTCGACCCAATCGTCCTTCTCCTGGCGGTCCTTGAAGACCAGCGGCGTTTTGGCGGCCGCCCTCAAGGTGTATTCGATGTCCTTGTTCTTGACCGTGAACGTGCCGCGCTCCTCCTGTGGTGTCTGAAAATCCCACCGCGTCCTCCCCTCCCTCCCCCTCCCCGTCCTGCTCCCCGTCTTCTCTCTGCTTCCTCGTGCTACCCTCCCTTGCTGTCATCTTCCTCGTCGTATTTCTCGTCGGCCCCCTCCTCCAACTCCTCGTGCGCCGCCCCCCCCCTTTCGCCGTTGCTCGTCGACCTCGTCGTTTCTTGCTGCAGCCCCACCTCCCCCCAATCCGCGGCTCCACCCTGCCCTGCCGGCCAGGGGGGGGGGGGGGGTCGAATGGCATTCGCCCCCCGCCCTCATGCGAAGGGGGGGGGGGGGGGCGAGGGATCAGCAGTGAGGGGTGGATGAAGTGGGCATTGGTTGCCAAGGCTCCGCGTAGATCGCCTTCGGGAGCTCAGCATTGTTGCTGCTGTTCTGACGGGATATGCCAGTGCACTTAGACCACTCGACGAAGCCCAAGCGGGTCGCCGCCTTCGCCGCGGACCCAAGAGCCCCGTGAGAGTCCGACATCCTGAAAAGAGCCACAATGGCTACTGCGCAGCAATCAACGCGGGTGAAGGGTGAATTGACAGGAGGTCCGAGCGGGGATCGATCATGATATAGCACGCGTTCGCGGGGATGTCCAGAGCGAGGGCCTCGCCCGTCAGCAAATTGCGAAGAGTCTCGAGCGCCGTTTCATCTCGACGGGGGCCCCCGCTCAATGCTTGCAATGCCCAGCGGGGGGGGGGGGGGGTGGGCGTTGGGGGGGGGGAATTGTGAGATGAGGATGGTCAGGGGGCAGGCTGAAGAGGGGGCGGCGCGGGATGGGGGGGGGGGGGGGGGGCAAGAGGATGGGGGCGAGGAGGGCGATTTGGAGGGGGGGAGCTACGTCGCATCCTCATCGGAAGCTCGACCAGTATAGCGGCGGGGGTACCTGGGCCACACCAATGAGATGCCGGCTTCGCCATCTTCTCTGGGGGCAGGGCTCAAGCCCGAGACTTCCCCGCAATTCCTCTGTCGACCGCGCTCTCGCTCGAAACATCCACCAAGATGAGCACAAACGGCAGGGGGGCGCCGGAGCTGACGCATGGAGTCGGAGGAGGGCGGTGGTGACTCGAAGAGGCAGCGCGTGCAAGGTCCGTCCCAGGTC
>CAUYUJ010000560.1:0-28500 GCA_963575745.1 Prorocentrum cordatum
TCAAGACTCGACCAGACTTAAGTCGGGCCTGTCCCCCTACAGGGGGAGCTTCGACGAAACATCAAAGATACCCAAAAAATAGTCCAAAAATAATCCGGGGACTATTGTTTGAGTATTTGTTGACCTTTGGGGGGTCTGTTTTGGGTATTTTTTATTATTCGTCGAAGATGCCCCTGTAGGGGGACAGGCCCGACTTAAGACTAGACGTAAGAGTGACTTTTCGCCGGAGTGACCTCTGGTGCGGGCCCAACGGGGTCCCCCGATCGCTGAGCTCGAGGCGGCAGTGGCGTCTTGCGCACTCGTGCTTGGCCGCCCCGCGGCCCCCCAACGCCGCGCACCAGAGGTCACTCCTTGCCTGGGGCCACTCTTGCGCGTAGCCGAAAGACGCTGCTTTGAAGGTCGGAGAGGGGTGTGGCACAAAGGGGGGTGGTGCCAATGCTGAGCCTGGCGATGCTATCTGTCGTAGGCCCACTCCTGCGTGGAGCCGAAAGACGCTACTCTGGAGGTCGGAGAGGGGTGTGGCACAAAGGGGGGTGGTGCCAATGCTGAGCCTGGCGATGCTATCTGTCGTAGATAACATCTCCATGCCCACGATTGGCACCACATCCCTTGGTGCCACACCCCTTTTCCTACCTCCAGAGTTACGATGATCGAAGAAGAAGAAGAAGAAGACGAATACAAACAAACAAAGAAAAACGGCATACGCATCGACTTGTGGCGCTCCGCGCGGATTTCTTGGATCCGCGCTGGGCCCCCTTACCTGGCGGCGCCTCCGGCGCCGCCCCTGGCGCGCTCCGCGCGCCAGGGAAGGGGGCCCAGCGCAGATCCAAGAAATCCGCGCGGAGCGCCAAAAGTTTCTGTTAATGCCGTCTCGTCCTTCTTCTAAATTTCGGTCGGGCGTGTCCCCCTACAGGCGGACTTTGGACGAAAAATGAAGCATGATCAAACATATTCCAAACGTGGTCAAACATGGTAGAAAAGTTGTTCCCAGACTATTTGTTGACTACGTTTGAAGATTCCTCCTGTAGAGGGACAGGCCGGACTTGATTCTAGATGATCGGCGGCGGGCGAGGGTGGGCAGGGCGGGGGGGCGGGCCTGCCTCGAAGGCTCGGAAGTCCCCTGGCGGCCTTCTGAGAAGCTATCTCCAAGCTGAAGTCGGGCCTGTCCCTCTACAGGGGGCAGATTCGAAAACAGCTCACAAATAGCATGGGGACGTTTTTAAATAATTGTTGTTGTTGTTTTCGCATCTTTGGGGGTATGGTTCCTCCTTCGTCCAGAATCTGCCTGCAGGGGGACACGCCCGACCTAACACTAAGCCTTCCCCGAAGACACGGAACACGTTTTCAAGGGCGCGAGGGCTTCTCGGAGGCCCCGCCGCCTTCCGAGAAGGCCGTCTCCTGCTCGCTTCCGCCCCCTCGCTCGCCGCCGAGATGAGGAGCCGTTTGGGTTCGGAAGGGGCCCCATGCTCCTTGAGACCTTCGGTGGCTGTTCCCCTCACCCTCATGCGTGCACGCGGGCGCTCTTGGGGCCCAAGCGGGCGTCGTCCATCGTCGGTCGTTCCTCACTTCAGCAGCCTGGCTGCACATTCGAAGAACGCAAGACGGCGTGAACAGAATTTATCGGAATCATGTGTATGCCGTTCTGTATTCCCTTGTCTTAGCTTCTCGCAGGGGTGACACTTCGCCAGATCGAGGTTCGAGGTTGTCGGATGTTTCCGTCAGCTCTTGGCGGCTTAAATCCTCGGGATGTGTCCAAGTTGCGGCACCTCGCCAAGAGCGTTCCGGGGTTGCCCGAATCGGCTGGAGCGGCTGCTGTAGACCCTTCTCAGGAGGAGGAGGAGGAGGAGGAGGAGGAGGAGGAGGAGGGCGAGGGCGAGGGCGAGGACGAGGAGGAGGAGGAGGAGGAAGGACGGAGGAGGAGGAGGAGGAGGAAGGGGGAGGAGGAGGGAGGGGGAGGAGGAGGAGGAGGAGGGAGGGGGAGGAGGAGGGATTATTGGAGGAGGGGGAAGAGGGGTAGGAGGAGGAGGAGGAGGAGGAGGGGGACCCTTCTTCTGACCCAGAGACAAGACGACCTCTCGCCAGCAGGGCCTCTGGCGCGCGGCCTTCGGGGCGGTGCGCGGCGGGGCCCCGGAGCCGAGCACACGGGCCGCCACCGTCACCGCCGCGCCGCACGCAGCGACCGCCCAGTCGCGCGCCCCACAGGTCTACTCCAGCTTAGAGGGTCTTCCTCTCTCTCTCTCTGCGTCTCTCATCTCTCTCTCCTCACTCAACTCCCCCTATCTCCCTCCTTACGCCTCCTAACTACTCACTGCATATATACCTAACATTCCAACCTAAGCATGTCACTCATCAATCATACATCATACCCTACGAAGACCTACATCCTAAGTTACTCCTCCTGCCTCCTCCTATTCCTCTTCCTCCTCCTCCTCCTCGCCTCCCTCCTCCTCCCTCCTCCTCCTCCTCCTCCTCATCCTTCCTCATCTCCTCTCCTCCTCACCTCCTCCCTTCCCTCCTCACTCCTCCGCCTCCTCCTCCCATACAACTCCTCTCCTACCTCCCCTCCACCCTTCCTCTTCCTCCTCCTCCGCCTCCTCTCACCTCCTCCTCCTCCTCTACCTCATCCTCCGCCTCATCATCCTCCCCTTCCTTCCCTTCCTCATTCATAACACCCTACCTCCTCCTCCTACTCCCCTCCTCACTACCTCCTCCTCCTACTCCTCCTCCTCCTCCTCCTCTCCCATCCTCCTCCTCCTCCTCCCTCCTCCTCCTCCCTTCCTCCTTCATCCTCCTCCTCCTCCTCCCTCGACTCTCCTCCATCCTCCTCTCTCTCTCTCTCCTCTCTCTCTCTTCTCATTCCTCTCCTCTCCCTCTCCCTCTTCCTCTTCCTCTTCCTCTTCCTCTTCCTCTCTCTCTCTCTCTCTCTCTCTCTCTCTTCCTCCTCCTCCTCCCCTTTGACTCCTCTGGCCTGCGGCCGGCGCGGGGAGGGGAACTCATTACTTTTGAGCCCTGTCTGACCGTGGTCCCACAGCATAGCATAGGCTGTTGGCGTAGTAGCTGCCGTAGTGCCTGGGCGTGATGTGGTCGCCGCGGAAAAAAGAAGGAGCAAAAAAAAAAAACTCCAGCTTAGAGGGTCGGCATCGTTCATCCGATCCCCATCCCCATCCCCATCCCCTTCGAGACCCCCACCAAATGACCACCCCCAGATGGGGATACGCTCCTCGAAGCCAGAAGGGGACGGCCTAGATCCCCACCTAGGGAGGTAGATCGGCCAGCGGAGCCCAGGCCACGCCGCTGGGGATGGGGATCGGATAGAAGATATGCATAGGGTCATTCCCGCACGCAGCCCAGGCTCGGCGACGAGGGCTTCGAACTCGGCAAGCTGCGCTCGGAGGCCCACAGGTGGAGGGCGTTCCGCCGGTGCACGCCCCTCAAGGCGGCGGGGGTTCATGGCCCCCTCATGTGCACCCTCTTCCCTCCCCCCTTCCGTTCGTCTTGGTTCGCCTTGAATATGCCCAGGGCGCTTTTTAGCGTTTTCAGCTCGGCGTCTTGGAAATCATGCTTGAAGCGCTTTCAGGTCTCAACACAAAACTAACAACGCTTTCAACCAATATGCGTTGCTTTAGCGTTTTCAGACGGGTACTTTAGCGCTTTCAGCTTGAAAAAGCAAACACACACACACACACACACACACACACACACACACAAAACAGCAAAACGCATAAAAAGGGGGACCTGATTATACCAAAAACTTAGCGTTTTTGTTTGGCGTGTTCAGCCTGCCAAGAGCCCAAAGTAGAGGCGAACCAAGCCGTTTTTCCTTTCGTCATCGTTGCTCCTCCTTCTTCTTCCTCCTTCTTCCTCTGCTCCCTCCTCCTTCTTCCTCTGCTCCCTCCTTCTTCCTCTGCTTGCTCTCTGCTCCCTCCTTATTCCTCTGCTTGCTCCATCATTATTCCTTCTTCCTCTGCTCCCTCCTTCTTCCTCTGCTCCCTCCTTCTTCCTCTGCCTGCTCTGCGCCTCTGCCGTCCCTCCCCTCGCTGCCCCCCTCAACAGAGAGCTGCGAGTGGATGTGTGTTTTGCCTCCCCCTCGGCCTCGTCGTCCTCCTCCCCATCCCTCGCTCCCTCGCCGCCTCCCCTAGAAAAAAAGATGTCGAGTGGCTTTGCTCTTGCCTCCCCCTCGGCCTCGTCCCCCTCCTCTTCCTCTCCCTCGCTCCCTCGCCGCCCCCCCTAAAAGAAAGATGTCGAGTGGCGGTGCTCTTGCCTCCCCCCCGGCCTCGTCTTCCTCCTCCTCCTCGCCCTCGCTCCCTCGCCGCCTCCCCGAACCAAAATCTATAGAGCGAATTGTTTGCTCGCGCCGCCGCGACGCGGCGGCCACGCCGGCGCCGCAGGCCAAGGAAGGCCACAGCGCGAGATCCGAACGAAACGTTGGGTCGACAGTCTCTGGGGACCTCCGAGAAAAGAAGGTCGCTCCAGGTGCAGCAGTTCGCGGGGTGGCAGAAGCCAGAAGCCGCGTCGTCACGGCAGGAGTCCACAGTGTATACGACCGGCTCGAGCTGGGAAGCCATTGGCGTTCGTTGCCTGAGATGGTTTACAGCAACGCTTCTGCCGGAGGAGGGCGTTGTGGAGAAGGAGAAGCAGCAGCAGCAGCATGCCTGGGCGAAGAGGAAGAGGAGGAGGATGAGGAGTAGGAGGAGGAGGAGGAGGAGCGCGATCGGAATGGGTGGGTTTACTCAACTATGTTGCCCCTCGAAGAGCGCCTCCAGACGCAAAGCACAAGCGGCACTAAGGAAGATCAGAGTGCCTTGGCAGCTTGCCGAAGGTTCCCAGAGGCTCCCGGAGGGAGGAGAAGGAGGACGACGACGAAGACGGGCACGACTACGACCACATTTACGTTATGCGAAGACGCTGACGACGACGACGACGACGACGACGACGACGACGACGACGACGACGACGACGACGGCGACGACGACGACGACGACGACGGCGGCGGCGGCGGCGGCGGCGGCGGCGGCGACGACGACGGCGCAGCGCAGCGCGCCTCCGAGGGGGCCCGGAGCCCCGCGCCCGCCGCCGCCCCCGAGGGCTGCAGCGAGATGCTGCTGCGGGCGCTGGACGCCGTCACGGAGGCCCCGTCGGCCGGGCGGGCGGGCGCGGCTTCGCAAGGTTGCGTGCTCGAGCCGAGCGCACAGGAGGGGGGAGGGAGGAGGAGGGCTGGGAGGAGGAGGAGGAGGTGCCCCACACCGCGAATCACCCCGGCCTCGCTGTCCCCTCTTTGGGCTTCCTGGGAGGCCCTCGTCGCCACCGCTGGGTTCGCCTCGGAAGTCTTGTCAGAACGCACCCCGGGCGAGGTCTGGGAAGCAGCGGTATCGTTACCTTTCGGTCTCCCCAAGGGCGGGCTAGGTGCGTTCGCGCTTCATCTGACATCCTGTCCCTCCCTCCCATCGCTTCCCATTGCGTTGTTGTTGTTCTCTATCCGCGAGTGCC
Organism: Prorocentrum cordatum; assembly: GCA_963575745.1. Taxonomy (NCBI): domain Eukaryota; class Dinophyceae; order Prorocentrales; family Prorocentraceae; genus Prorocentrum; species Prorocentrum cordatum. The sequence continues at coordinate 5,488 of CAUYUJ010000560.1, forward strand.
GCAGCCGACCTGTAACTCCAGCAAAGACCACATCGTGCCATGCGCAATCGGAAAAGGGGAGCTACGTTCACAGGAGGAGGAAATGGCGGGTGAGCAGAAGGAGGAGCGGGAGGCAAAAGGACGGGGACGAGCAGCAGCAGCAGCAGCAGCAGGAAGGAAATAGAGTGGAGTGGAAGGAGCGGGAGGAACAGGAGGACCAGGGGAAGGCGGAGGAGGGGACGTGAGGGGAGCGATCACGACAAAGAAATATTCGGATTCAGGAAGGTGGCCTGCGCTGGCGCGAGCGCGCCACGCCATCCTGAACGACGGGGGCAAAGCACCGATCTGACAATAAGGCCCACGCTGCGGCGGGAGCACCACTATAGATCACCGAGGAGAACAAAACCAATGTTTGAAATCCTGTGTGTAAGAAACTTTTTGGTCGTCGGGGCGAGAGCGAACCTCTTCCGCTAAAAGCTAGGCGGGCTACGCACAGCTCGAATTAGGGAGACAGGGCACAGGCGGGCGGGGCCTCAGGCGGCCAGAGAGGGCGGGGCCCGGGGTGCAGGCGGTGCCGAGGAGCTTGCACAGGAAAAGGTACGCCGCGGACAGGAGCCGGAGGCGAAGACTGGACTGTGTGTAAGAAACACGCGGAGAGGGCCGAGTACCTTCCGGACGGAGTCGGGGGAGAGAGGAGAGGATGACTCAGATTGTTTACTTGTGGAGGTGGAACAGGAGGACGAGGAGGAGGAGGAGCAGGAGCAGGAGCAGGAGCAGGAGCAGGATTAGCGTGCGTTTCGGGCCGTCACGACCACAACCGATGAGTCCGTGGAGGCCCTCACCGAGGAGCGCGAGGTCGAGCAGGGGGGCTGCTGGTGCGGCCTGCGGGCCTGCAGGCCGACGTGCCGCCGCACAGTGTCCCTCGGGCGCGCGCGGCGCCGCCGGCCGCGTGGCCGATGTCGTCTCGCGGAAAGTGTTTCGCGCGCTTGGCTGGCACCAGCAACGACACGGCCCAAGGAGAGAGGCGGTGCGGTTGGCTGCCGGCGGCGTCGACGACGCCACCTCCGAGGGCGTCTCGGACATGCTGCGGCAGCGCGGGGCCGGCTGCGCGCGCAGGCTGCTGCTGCCGTTGCCGAGCCCCTCCGTCCAGGGGCTCTGGAGCGCCACCTCGGCGCGCACGGCAGGCGCGCGTCGTGCCGACCGGCGGCGGCCCCGCCGCGTGCGTCCAAGGTTGAACGCCGCCCGTGGCCCAGAGTCGGCCCGTCGTTGAACGATGCGGCGCTCACGGAACCGCCGATCGTTCAAGTTTGGACGATCCCCGCGGAGGAGGAGGAGGAGGAGGAGGAGGAGGAGGAGGAGGAGGAGTTCGTGGAGTTCGACGAGTTCGAGGAGGAGGAGGAGGAGGAGGAGGAGGAGGAGGACGGGGAGGAGAAGGAGGAGGAGGAGGAGAAGGTGTCAGGAGGAGGAAGTGTCAGGAACCAGCGCCAAGGGTCGACACGGCGCGCACCTGCCGTGCGTGCACAACTCCGCCACGATCCGGTGCCTCGCCGAGCTGGGCCCTCGCCGGGGCCAGGGACAGCAGAGGCGGCTCCTGGGAGTGTTGCGGGGCCCACGGCCAGTTCGGCCCCTCGGTCTCGTGGCCGAGCGTCCCGAGGGGAAGCGCGGCAACTGGGAGGCGGGGCAGGAAGAGGGGGAGGAGGATGGAGAGGAGGACCGCGAGGGAGGAGGAGGAGGAGGAGGAGGAGGAGGAGGAGGAGGAGGAGGAGGAGGAGTTCGTGGAGTTCGAGGAGTTCGACGAGGAGGAGGAGGAGGAGGAGGAGGAGGAGGAGGAGGTGGCGCTGAACGACGGGGAGTGGGCGGCGGACGGGAGGAGTGCGTTGCCGCCGCGGCCGCTCCGCTGCCACCGGCCTCGGAGCGGCGTGCGCACGAAGGAGAAGGTGTCCCCACGGCTTGCGACGAGCTGCCGGACCCGCCCGGCGGCCGCGCCGCGCGGTGTGAGTCTGCACCTTTTTTCCACCACGACGACGTCAGAGCAAACACAGAGCTGAGTTGTGGGCCATCGTCCAGGCGCTGCGGTCAACAAAGAGGAAAGTTGTGATATGGACGGACTCCGACGTGGCCATCAGAGGATGGCAGCGCTCCCACCACGCACAGCCTGGACACCAGCGCGCCAACAGAGACATCTGGGACCAGATGCACCGCGTGCTGCAGGAGCGCAGCCCAGGACACCACGACCCAGCCGCGCTGGTGGAGCTGCGCCACATCCCGAGCCACGTCGACGCAGAGGAGATGCACAAGCTGAACCTCGACGAGGAGGCATGGCACGGCAACGCGGTGGCCGACGCCCTGGCTGAGCGGGGCGCCCTGCGACACAGCCTACAGTGCCGTTTTTAATACATGCTCCGCGTGCGGATCATGAATTAAAAATGCAGGGATTTAGTATACAACGATGAGTTCATGCAGACATTTACTCGTACATGAATCATGTATGAAAATGCTATATGGTGTAAAATCCGATGTATTAAAAATTGCCCTGTACCGCGCCAGCAGATGCGCATGTACGAGTGGGCACACGCCACCGCCACCCTCGTGTGGAAACGTCTCCTCCGTGCGCATCTGGATGCTGTCGCCAAGGATCCCTCGGCACGGATCCCCGAGAGGAAGGAGACCAGAGAGATGAAGAGGCAGAGGGTGAGCGAGTTGAGCCAGGCCCTCTCCTCCTCCCCACACTGCCTCCATCCCTCCCGCAGTAGGTGGCAGTGTAGGTCGTGCAGCGAGGCAATCTAGCAAGCACGCAGGGTCCCCAACCATGAAACGATGGCTCAGCATTTGTAAGGCTAAGACCCCTGGGGCTCAGACGATCCGAGGGGTCAGAGGCCAGCTTTGGAGGATCCAGAGGAAATAGAGCTGTGCACGCCACGCATACCATGGACTATGCAGAGCATTGTTCCACTTGGTCGTGCACAATCTGTGACCGTCGAGCCAAAGCGTCGGACGGGGGGAGTGTCAAGGGGCTCTTCGACCCCTGCGCCCCACCCACAATGTATGGGAAGTACGTGATCTCCCGCATTTCCAAAGGCAAAGACCTGCCCCATTAGAGTCTCGGCCCGAGGGTTTCGGAATGCCCTGTGGCCTCATTGCTTGTGCTGTGCCAGGGGCTCCAATGCGCTTCAGGGTCCCGAGGCGGCGCTCGTCACAGTGACGAAACTCGACATCGTAGTCGCCGAATTCTCCTCCTCTGCCTCCTCCTTCGGATGTCTCGTGTGGAAGGTCTCTTGTGGTCGAGCTCCTACTGCACGGGGACATCGTGGCCGAGTCGGGAGGGCATGCCCGATGATCCTCAGAGAGCACGTGTTGTGTGTGTTACCCCGTGCAGTTCCGCCGATGGTACGCAGCCTTGCGTCGGTCCTCAGGACAGCGCCTGTGTCGAACTTACGGGCTTCGTGGGACGAGCACGAGCTCGCGCGGGAACACGTTCTTCGAGTAGGGGATCGACTACAGAGTCGATTTACCCCCAAATTGATTCCCCGTCGAATGCACGACAAATGCTTACAATGCTCCATAATTCTACTGACTCTTCTACGTCTTTTCTCTTGGGTTCGACGAGAAAACCAATTTGGGGGGGTCAATCAATTCTGTAGCCGATCCCCACTTGAGTTTTGAGAACCATCGACGCTGTGCGGCGCGACGTGCTCGCGCCCGAGTTTTCCCAGGGAGGTCTCTCCGAGGCTTCGGCGGACGCGTGGCGCCGTGGGGGGGGTCCAGAGCTTCCCTACGGGGCCAAAACATATACACCACCACCACCTCCCTAACCCACCCCTCTCCCAGGAAAGAGGAGGGGAGGAGGAGGGCAGAGAGGGGGGAGGGGGAACCGAGGTGGTGGTGGTGGTGGTGGTGCCTGTTCCTGGGGCCCGCATTCCCGCGCCCGCCCGCCGGGCTCGCGGTGCGAGGCCCAAGCCAGGCCCAGACCGCCCGGTCGGTTTGGGAGGTCGCCGCGGCGGTTGCGGCGGCCACAATGCCCAGACCCCGTCGCGCTGTGAAAAAAGACGACGGGAGGTTTTGCATTGTTTTCGGTCTCCGGGGGCCTTTGCCAGGCCTCGGGACCGTCAGAAAACGATTCAGGGTGAAAAATTGGTCCCGAGGAAGGGGTCCAGACCTCTGAGGGCCGACGCTGTGAAAAAATCAGGACGTCGGGGGGCTGGGGTCGGGGCAGGGCTTTTATCAAGGAGTGGCACGCCCCTTCCCAACCCCTCCCCACGCTCTGCGGTGTAGATGTGGCCCACAGTCAACCATCTAGCGACAGAGACTTGTCAGTCGATGTCCCACGTGGGCAGTCATGCTGCTCTGGTGAGGGGTCGGTTATCACGCGACCATAGACGCCCTCGTTCGCCACCCAGTCGCGGGCCGCGGAGGGGGAGAGGGGGCGTGCGGATGATGGAGGCCTGGGTGGAGTGGGCGATTGGCGTGAAAGGGTCCGGAAAGGGGGGGCCGCAGGCCCTCGAGGCAGTTGGCGGCGAGCGCTGGGGGAGGTGAGAGGGAGAAGGCCCTTGCCGAAGGCGGCGTGGCTTCTCAGAAGCCCTCTCGCCTTCTGAGTACGCTTCCGTGTATCCGGGGAAGGTTTGGGAAGTTTTAGAAGGAAACAACACCGAGAAGGCTCGCTCCCTCGCACTTCCCCCCGAGGCGCGCCGCTGAGCTTATCCCATTGTTCTTCTTCGAGTCTCCTCCTCCCCCTTCCCACCTCCCCTCTGGGCCTCCCCGATGGTGCCCGAGCGGATGGCGCTGGAGGATCGCGCCAGAACGCCGATGCATCGGCGATGCGGCTCGACGTGCAGCCCGATGTCCGCCACGCCGGCGTCTCCGATGCATCGCCGACGTCCCCGATGCATCGGCGATGAGGCGCGATCCTGCGACCCCATCTGCGCGGACCCTCCCTGCGATAAACGGGGGGAGGGGGGCTCCAAGGGGCCCCATAGGAGCCCCCTGGGGACCCCGCAGGTACACGAAGGCACCTCTCGTCCCCCTCTCGAGACTGCCACCCACATCAAGCAAGGCCCGACTGGAGCGCGCAGCTGGACGCGGCGTTCCTCCGTGGGGTGATTCTCGAAGGCTGCGTATCCAGAGGTCCTCGGAGGCTTCGGATGGGGGGGGGGAGGGGGAAATGCGGCGGGGGAGGGGGGGACGGGGGAACGGAAGCAGGAGGGGAGGGGGGATGCGGGAGTCTCGGGAGGCTCCAGAGGGTTCAGGAGGAGGAGGAGGAGGACCAGTGTAAACCCAAGAGTCATCAAAGATGTTGGAATAATAAATCCTCCATCCAAGCTTCCTCTTCACAGATCCCTACAACGGTTCATTTCCATTGAGGGAACTGCTTCGTTGGAAGACAACCGTTTGAAGACGCTGAAGCATCCCAAAACATTGTTTTCGGGATTCCAACGCCACGGATCAACCTGACTGTTGCGTCTTGACGGTCCTGACTCGTGCCAACTTCAACACAGCGAATCAACATAACTGCTGCACCCGCATAGTCCTGAACCCTTTCAAACCCAAATGTCTGGTACGTTGATGATGGGAATGTGTGAAACTCTTGCAACGCGTCAAAACGAATGTGCGCGGCGCCAAAGCGAGAGCCACATTTTGAAAACCACCCGCCCTCGATCCGCGAAACTCTTGCAATATCTTAAAACGAATGTGCGCCGCGCTCAGGCGAGAGCCACATTTTGAAGACCACCCGCCCTCAATCCGTGAAACCCTCGTGCAATCTCTTAAAACGAATGTGCGCCGCGCTAAAGCGAGAGCCTCATTTTGAAAACCACCCGCCTTCGATCCGTAAAACTCTTGCAAGTTTTTACAACGATCGTGCGCCGCGCTAAGGCGAGAGCCACAGTTTGAAAACCACCCGCCCTCCATCTGTGAAACTGTTGCCAATGTTCCAGCTTCATAGTCATAAATGGTGAGGGGATCTCAGGCGAAACCCCCGGCCGGCCCGACAAATTGGCCTCGGGTTGCGACAGGGAGAAGTGATATATCTATATATATATATATATATATATATATATATACACATACATACATACATACATACATACATACATACATACATATATACATATATAAGGAAAAAGAATGGAGGAGCCTCCCCCCTACCCTCCCTGCTCCCGCTCCTCCCTTATCATTAATCCTTCCTCCTTCCTTCCTCTTTTTCCTCCTCCTCCTCCTCCTCCTCCTCCTCCTCCTCCTCCTCCTCCTCAAGCCTCAGCCTCATCATTCCCGTCCAGCAGGTCACAAAGCGGCAGGACACGATGATGGTGGCAGCACCCAGCAGGCCCCCCGCAACAGGTGGTCTCGCAGCCGAGGTGCATCCCGTGGTCATGAGGCTCAACAGCAGCAGGATCATGGACCCAAGACGTCCCTCGCTCCAGAGGGCACTGACCCAGCCAAGGACGACGTGGCCATCTGCATTCAGGCTGTCAACTTTTGGAAGAAAACGGTCGGCCAAGAGGGGAAGCAGTACATCCAGGCCTGCGAAGACCTCCGCCTGGCCAAGACCAAGGCGCTCGAGGGCAAGTCGCTGGACGCCAAGACCCAGTCGTTGGCCGACCAGCTCCAGCGGCAGAAGCGCAGGCTCGAGTCGAAGAAGGGCGAAGTTGAAAAGAACCTCATCAGTCTGGACAAGGCCGCCGAGGTGTACGACAAGTCCGTGGAATCGTACAAAGAGCTGCTCGCAGAGGTCTCCCAGCTGGAGGCTCAGCACAGCGTGGCAGCGAAGGCAGCAGTGGCGGAGGCGGCTGCTCGCCTCAATGGCCCTGACAACAAAGAAGACACGACCGTGCTCAACTTTGTGGACAGTAGGTTCCCGCAGGGCCTCCCAGACCACATCAAGCAGGAGCTCGTGGAGGTCAACAAGAAGCTGGAGCAGGAGTGGCAGCAACACCAGCAGCAGCAGCAGCAGCAGCAGCCGCAGCAAGTGCTTCAACCTGGGGCGCCTGATGGTGGTGCGCAACCTGTTGCAGTCCAGACGCCCACTCCACCTGATCGACCTGGAGAAGGGCTTGGGCCTGCTGCAGCCGCCATGGAGGATGACAGCCACCGTGGCGTCATTCGCAAGCACGCGGGGAACGGCGAGCACCTGGTCCTCCCCACCGCCACTGGCATCCATTGCCTCAGCGAGGAGGCCCAGGGGGCGCAGGACCGCCTCGCCAAGCGCCAGGCCCGTCTTGCCGCTGTTGCACCTGGCGGCACAGGCTCGGGTGAGGCTAAGCCGTTGGACGGGTAACAACCTCAGAATATGCACGTTCAATTGTAGCAGTTGGTCTGGTGTCCGTAAGTTCATGGTTTCCAAGGAGGCCAAGGAAATCCATATTATCTGTTGCCAGGAGACGCGTATTCGGGAATATGATCTGGTCAAAGAAACGGAGTGGTGTGCTAACAGGGGATGGTTAGCAATTTTGTCGCCAGCTGTTTTGAGTACCAAGGGTTTTCCGTGTCAGGGTACTGGAGTACTAGTACGTTCTGGCCTAGATCTTGGAATTACCAAGCTACCTCTTCCTGAAGGTTTCCAGAAGTCTCGGGCTACTGTCGTCAGCATTGAGGCTCCAGGTCACCAACCTTTCTGTTTAGGATCGCTGTATCTGGCCGACTCCGTCGGCTTGAATGAGGAGAACCTCACAGTGCTGACCAGTGTTGTGCAGGCCGCCTCCGACCATCTTTTGCCGCTCTTGCTAGCAGGTGATTTCAACGTGTGCCCGTCTAAAGTGATCGAAACGGAGTTCCCGACCAGGGCTGGGGTCCAGGTGATCGTTCCAGCCACGCACACCTTGTACACTAAGAAGTCAAAGACAATTATAGATTATTTCATGGGGTCGTACTGTTTCGAGCACTTCTTGAAGCAGCCCAAAGTTCTAGTTGGCTACCCGAGTAGTCCACATAGGCCAGTCGTGTTGGATATGGTGATTGGGGCCCCATATCTCATCCCCGTCCTGGAGCAGCCTCAGTTCATCCCAGTGGTCGCCCCTGTGGGTCCTCGCAACATGGTCCCACCGTGGTCTCGAAGTCTTGGGGCCCTGGATTGTCTGGAGGGACTTCTTGAGGAACGTGATCAATATGCCGTGTGTGGGGACACGGGGCAGTGTTTTCCTCTTCAGCCAGTTTCGCTTGATGCCTTAGTTGCTGCCGTGGACGCGGCGTATGGCTACCTAGTGGACGACATGTCCACCACGCTCAGTATCGTTACCGACACGCCGCTCAAAAGTAAGAGGCGCCGAGCTCAGGTGCCAACGATAAGATGGATACCCGCCAAGGCTGTCGAGGCCAAGGATAGGAGGAGTTGGAGGAATGCAGCAGCTACTTTTAGATGGTTAAGGAACAAAGTTACCGACATCAGGAGGGGAGTGGAGGAACAGGACCTCGAGGAGCTCCACCAGGCTCAGCTCGACCTCGCCTCACCTCCTGCTGATTTGGAAGTAGTCGCAGAGTTTGAAGCTTTAAGAACCAGTGTACGCACGTGTATTCAGGCTACGCTTTTGGATGCCACCCACAGCGGGCCCAATTTCGAGCTCATCGCCACCGTTTTCGAAGATCTGGACTCGGAGATTTCAAAAGCTTTGGACCGTGAAATCGCCAGGGACCGTTCCGACGACCGTCAATCCTGGAAACTTTGGGTCACAGAAGCCATGGGGAAAGGTGTTGGGTGGGCCCACAGATGGAGTAGTAGACTGACGGCTTGGCAACCCTCAAGAGTCTGGAGTTCTGCTAAAGCCCGCTGGTCTGGTCGTCCGATCGATATGTTGGAGGCGGAACAGCAACGTTTAAGTAAGTTGTGGCGAGCTCGACCTGAGGAGCCTGCCCTTCTTCAAGCCGAATTGCGAGGTGAAGACCTTGCAGACATTTCAGCAGATCAGTTGCGCGCAGCCAGTCGCAAATTCAGTAGTACCACTGCTAGGACCTGGGACGGGATCCACCCTAGACATTTCAGCCTCCTCGAGGACGCCCAGCTGGCTATTGTGTGTAGGCTCCTTAGGCCCATCGAGAAGATAGGAGCCTTTCCGACGCAGATAAGAGCCATCGTGACGGTTCTGAACGAAAAGCACAAACCAGGTCCTAACCCAGGTCCTAGCTACAGGGGTATAGGTATGATGCCTGGTCTTTGGGGAGTTTGGGGCAAGCATCGTCAGCTTGAGTTTCGTGCCTGGGAACGCGCTCACCCTCGTAGATATCTAGCTCATCAAGCTGGCAAAGGTGTGTTGGAAGTTGTTTTCGAGCAAGCAATGCAAGCAGAAGGGCAATCCTTGGGAGATAAGACAGTTTTCTCTGCTGCTGTTCTTTGGGATTTATCCAATTATTATGAATATGTGGATCGGAGACTCTGGAGGGACAGAGCCCAGGATACCAATTTCTCGGATTCCCTGGTAGTCATTATTAGCAACCAGTACCAGGCGCCCAGGACAGTAGCCACGAGATCCTCAGCCTTACCTGCAGGTTGCCCAGAGAGAGGTATAGCTGCAGGCTGCTGGGCCGCCACTTTTGTTGTACAGCAGTACTGCTTGCCGCCCATCGACATCTGGGTGGCTCAGAACCCCAGAGTGCAGCCTACCATTTTCATTGACGATTTCCTGCTTGCCAGCCACAACAGCAAGCCGAACAAATTGATAGCAGATCTAGTCACGGCCTCAGCCAGTATGCATCAGTCGATCGTCGTCGATCTTAAGTGTGATATCGCTAAGCACAAGGCTGCTGTTGTGGCTTCGACGCCGAGGATCAAGGCCGATCTTGCGGCCAAGCTTGGCCAGTGGGCTGGCCCTCAGGCTGGTCTGGCCGAGACGGCAGCCACTAACTTAGGAGTCGACTTCACTGCAGGAGCCAGACTAAGGAGCAAGGGAAGGAAAGCTTTGAAAGGAAGAGCCTGCAAGTTGAAGTTGAGACTTCGTCGCCTGCGCGCCCTTCGTGCTGCTGGAGCTGACACTCGTAAGGTTTGGAATCCGGGGCTCCAGCAAGCTGGTTATTTTGGGACTGAAATTCTTGGGATGTCTGTGCAGGAGCTCCAAGAGGCTCAATCGCTGTTCTTGAAGGTTGCTGGGCCCAAGTGTGCCACGCGTTCTCGGGCCTTGTCGCTCGCCATCCTTGAGGACCCCACCTGGAGATCCGCCCTGGGGCCATGCATGTACTGGAGCATCATAGTCTTCCGAGCCGCCCAAGACCCAAGGAAATCAGAATTCACCCTGCCCGAACTCCGACAACTGGCGGCCAATATCCTGGACAAGCCACCCTCGGGATGGGGAAACATACGAGGTCCTCTTGGGGCGGTGTATTTAAGTCTACCTAGAGTTGGCTGGTCATGGACCAGCCCCATGGAGTTCATGAGTGGGGAGGGCGAGGTCTACCCGCTCACCGCCAGTTCGCCCGCGCTCATTCGTCAGATGCTGGAGGCGACCTGGCACGACAGGCAGGCGGAGCAGGCGGCCATCAAGATAGGAGTGCCAGCAATTGATTTGTCACACGCCAAAGCAGCAGTTGCAGATAAAAGATTATCTAAGCAAGATCGAAGTGTTCTCGTCTCGTACCTGACCCAGTCGATATGGACCAAGTGTAGACTCAAGGAAGCAGGTTACGACATTGACACCACGTGCATATGCGGGGCCCCCCAGGACCACATATTCCACCGCCTTCTGGAGTGCCCCAACTGTGCTCAGCTCAGGGAGGAGTTTCTCGAGGAAGGAGATGTGGAAGCCCTGAAGGACCCAGCAGCCTTTGCCATGTGTGCGGGTTTTCCCGAGCCGCCCCCTTTCAAGGTCCCGCGGCCCGTAGGATTAGGTTTGAATGAAGCTGTGTTTTGGTCCCGTGATGGCCGTCAACCCGCGGAAGTTTTCGTTGGCGAGGTTTACGTCGACGGCAGCGTGGCCAAAACGGGCCACGCTTGGTTTCACGCCCCAGGCTGGGCTACGGTTAAATGTGACCCCCATGGGGAAATAGAAGCCTACCTGTGTGGGCCAGTAGGCAGCGCGCTACCACCCACCTCCCCAGCGGCCGAATTCCTAGCGTACTTAGCCAGCAGCCAGTTTAGAGGAGTAACTAAGATCTACTCCGACTTTAAGGGGGTCGTGGCCTGCCACAATTCGGGACTCCCTGCCAGTAGGAAGAATATATATGACGGGATTGGTGCTCTGGCCAAGCTTGGAGAAGCCAGCCGCGACGGGGGTTTCGAAGTTGCCAAGGTCAAAGCCCATCAAGATGTTGATTCCCTCGAGCGCTACTCTGAAGAGTGGCGCCACGCCATGGGAAACGATGCAGCCGACAGAATTGCCAAATTAGCTGCCTCTCGCCTCCCCCAGCCCTCGGCCAACGAGCGTGACGCCCAACTGCTGCTCGACCAGCGAGTTCGAAGGTTCCTTCGGTTTGTGCCGAAGGCCCTCGTGTTGTGGCCTCCAATTGCACCGAGGGTTGGGGGAAAGGCCCTGGAGGGGCCTGTGAAGGCTACCAACCCCGTTGTCGGAGCTGGCTCAATCGCGGAAGTGTGGCAAGGCGGAGCTAACTCAGGGGGCTCCTCGGGCTCTGGAGCTGCGGCGGCTCCTCCCCCTCCCCGCCCCCTTCGGGCCGCCCGTGCTCGCGTCGGGCACGTCTGGGCGTGGCAGAAGAATCGTTGGCTCTGCTGCGTATGCCACTCGCGCTGCCGCTCAGACAAAGTAAAGGTTTCACGTGATAAGGAAAGGTGCCCAGGCAATGCTGCTAGACTGGCTAAGCTTGGCATGCAGCCCAATGGACACAACCTTTTTGTTTATGACAGTTTTGTTGACGAGAGTTTTATTGTTGCATGTCACCTGTGCGGCAGTTATTCAGAGTGTACTGTGAAGAGCCTCCAGAAGAGCTGTCTCAGGAAATTCAAGTCACACTTTTCAGAAGGCGCCCATGCGCGCCTCCAGGAGGGGAGACATCCACGGGCCTCTAAGACGAGTCCCATTGTCTTCATGCCTCCGATTTCAATCGATGCGGTTGCTACCCAGGCAGCCCAGGCGCTCGAGTCGCAGTAAGCGAAGTCGAACCCCTTCCGAAGCCGTGCGATGGTCCTCCTCCTCCTCCTCCTCCTCCTCTTCCTCCTCGTCATCATCATCAACCACAGAAACATCAACATCATCAGCATCAGCATCATAATCATAAGTATCATCATCCGCAGCAGCAGCAGCAGCAGCAGCATCATCAGCATCACCATCATCATCAGCAGCAGCATCACCATCAGCAGCATTATCATGATTCTCTCCCTCCCTCCCTTAGTCCTTCCTCCTCCCCCTCCCGAACGAAGGCTCGTGCTCGGGAGGAGGGGCGGAGGAGGGATTATGATTGTAAGTGTGACCATGTGGCAAAGTCAACAGGGATATGACCATGACCGAGACTAGAGCCTGCGGCCACACCCCAGTGGAATAATCACGGGCATGCAGCACGACGGCGGCGCTTCGGGATGGGGGAAGAGAAGAGGAGGAAGAGGAGGAGGAGGAAGAGGAGAAGGAGTAGGAGGGTTCATTCTGAAGGCAGAGGGATGCTTGAGGAGGATGGACAAGAGGACGGATGCACTCGAAGAGGATGCGGAAGATGCGAAAGGGAGAGACAAAGGATCGAGGCGAATGAGGAAGAGGAGGAGGAGGAGTAAGAGGAGAAAGCGGAGAAAGAGGAGGACCAGGACGCAGAAACGGAGAAGCAGGAGGAAGAGAAGAACGGAGGCGGAGGAGGAGGAGGAGGAAGAGGGGTAGAAGAAAAAGGAGGGCGGAGGAGGACCGAGAAGAGGAGGAGGAGGAGGAGGACGACGGAAAGGAAGGGTCGGGCCCCGAACCTCGACACTCGGTCTTTCCCTCAGTCGCCCTCCCCCCGAGCTTAGTCATCATTTCGAAACGGCAGGGTCGTGTTTTGTACCGTTTTCGAAAGAGTGTTTTTACCTAACAGCGAAGACTGATAGGTTTCTAGTGGTCTCAAAAGAGAGCATCATGACTCCTCAGGGGGGTCGGGGCGGGACCCGGGGCGGCTGCCGCCGAAGCCCAAATCGCTTGGGACATCCTCGCAAAATCGTTCTTGGCGCTGCTAGAGCTCCATTCCCGGCGTACATTTTGGATGCCCGGAGCCAACTGTAGGCCACTTCGTGGTCTTCGAGTTCCCAGAACTCCATTCCCGGGCCACATTTTGGATGCCCGGAGCCAACTGTAGGCCACTTCGTGGTCTTCGAGTTCCCAGAACTCCATTCCCGGGCCACATTTTGGATGCCCGGAGCCAACTGTAGGCCACTTCGTGCTCTTCGAGTTCCCAGAACTCCATTCCCGGGCCACATTTTGAATGCCCGGAGCCAACTGTAGGCCACTTCGTGTTCTTCGAGTTCCCAGAACTCCATTCCCGGGCCACATTTTGAATGCTGAGGCAGGCTGATGCTGAGGCTGAGGCTGAGGCAGGCTGAGGCTGAGGCCGAGGCTGAAGGCAGACTGAGGCTGAGGCTGAAGCAGGCTGAGGCTGAGCAGGCTGAGGCTGAGGCTGAGGCTGAGGCAGGCTGATGCTGAGGCAGGCTGAGGCTGAGGCTGAGGCTGATGCAGGCTGAGGCTGAGGCAGGCTGAGGCTGAGGCCGAGGCTGAAGGCAGACTGAGGCTGAGGCTGAAGCAGGCTGAGGCTGAGGCAGAGGCAGGCTGAGGCTGAGAGGCTGAGGCTGATGCTGAGGCTGCTGAGGCTGAGGCTGAGGCTGAGGCTGAGGCTGAGGCAGGCTGATGCTGAGGCAGGCTGAGGCTGAGGCTGAGGCTGATGCAGGCTGAGGCTGAGGCAGGCTGAGGCTGAAGGAGGCTGAAGGCAGACTGAGGCTGAGGCTGAAGCAGGCTGAGGCTGAGGCTGAGGCAGGCTGAGGCTGAGGCTGAGGCAGGCTGATGCTGAGGCAGGCTGAGGCTGAGGCTGAGGCTGATGCAGGCTGAGGCTGAGGCAGGCTGAGGCTGAGGCCGAGGCTGAAGGCAGACTGAGGCTGAGGCTGAAGCAGGCTGAGGCTGAGGCTGAGGCAGGCTGAGGCTGAGGCTGAGGCTGAGGCTGAGGCTGAGGCTGAGGCTGAGGCTGAGGCTGAGGCAGGCTGAGGCTGAGGCCGAGGCTGAAGGCAGACTGAGGCTGAGGCTGAAGCAGGCTGAGGCTGAGGCTGAGAGGCTGAGGCTGAGGCTGAGGCTGAGGCTGAGGCAGGCTGATGCTGAGGCAGGCTGAGGCTGAGGCTGAGGCTGATGCAGGCTGAGGCTGAGGCAGCCTGAGGCTGACGCCGAGGCTGAAGGCTGACTGAGGCTGAGGCTGAAGCAGGCTGAGGCTGAGGCTGAGGCAGGCTGAGGCTGAGGCTGAGGCAGGCTGATGCTGAGGCCGGCTGAGGCTGAGGCTGAGGCTGATGCAGGCTGAGGCTGAGGCAGGCTGAGGCTGAGGCCGAGGCTGAAGGCAGACTGAGGCTGAGGCTGAAGCAGGCTGAGGCTGAGGCTGAGGCAGGCTGAAGCTGAGGCTGAGGCTGATGCTGAGGCAGGCTGAGGCTGAGGCTGAGGCTAATGCAGGCCACTGCGACTGTCATCGCGAATGCGACTACGACTGCGAGAACAGCAGAACTCTACAACTGGATTCTCATCTGAATCTTAAGGGGGATGCTTCCAGATATGCTCCTACACATCGCTGTTAGGTTGCTTTGCCGGGATACTTACCTAACAGCTCTTGCTGATAGGTTTCTAGTGGTCTCAAAAGAGAGCAGCAGATGACTCCACAGGGGGGTCTGGGCGGGACCCGGGGAGGCTGCCGCCGAAGCCGAAATCGCTTCGGACATCCTCGCAAAATCGCTCTTGGTGCTCCCAGAACTCCATTCCCGGGCCACATTTTGGATGCCCGGAGCCAACTGTAGGCCACTTCGTGCTCTTCGATGTCCCAGAACTCCATTCCCGGGCCACATTTTGGATGCCCAGAGCCAACTGTAGGCCACTTCGTGCTCTTCGACTTCCCAGAACTCCATTCCCGGGCCACATTTTGGATGCCCGGAGCCACCTCGTGCTCTTCAAGTTCCCAGAATTTCATTCTTGGGCATGATTTTGAATGCCCGGAACTGTAGGCCACTTCGTGTTCTTCTAATTCCCAGAACTTCATTCCTGGGCCACATTTTGAATGCTGAGGCAGGCTGATGCTGCGGCCGAGGCAGGCTGAGGCTGAGGCAGGCTGAGGCTGAGGCCGAGGCTGAAGGCAGACTGAGGCTGAGGCTGAAGCAAGCTGAGGCTGAGGCTGAGGCAGGCTGAGGCTGAGGCTGAGGCAGGCTGATGCTGAGGCAGGCTGAGGCTGAGGCTGAGGCTGATGCAGGCTGAGGCTGAGGCAGGCTGAGGCTGAGGCCGAGGCTGAAGGCAGACTCAGGCTGAGGCTGAAGCAGGCTGAGGCTGAGGCTGAGGCAGGCTGAGGCTGAGGCAGGCTGAGGCTGAGGCTGAGGCAGGCTGAGGCTGAGGCTGTGACTGCGACTGCCGTTGCCACTGCGACTCTCATCGCGAATGCGACTACGACTGCGAGAACAGCAGAATTCTACAACTGGATTCTCATCTGAATCTGAAGGGGAATGCTTCCAGATATGCTCCTACACATCGCTGTTAGGTTGCTTGGGGGAAGGGGATAATTATTTAAATATTGTAGATATACATACATATACATACACATACCCATACACATACACATACACATGCACATGCTCTCGCTCGTACACATACCACACCACATGCACAGGCACATACACATACATACATCATACATACTGACATAACATACACACATACATACATACATCATACCTACATACAGACATACATACGTACATACATACATGTATGCATGCATGATGCATGCTGCATGCATAGATACATACATACATGCATGCATCGTGCCTACCTACATACAACAGCACATACCATGCAATGCATGCATACATGCATGCATACATACATACATACATACATACATACATACATACATACATACATACACACATACATACACATACTTATAACGGGGGACCTGGTCCTGGGGCCGGGGGCTGGGACCCCGACCGCAAATGTGGGGCCCGGCGCGCCGGGAGCCCTGGCGGAGTGCCGAGGGCCGTCGAAGATCGCCCGAAGATGGCTTCGGAACGCTCGAAAACGCACTCCGATGGCTCCGGATGCCTTTCAAGACGACTCCCATTACGCCAAGAAGGCACCCGAAGGCCCCGAAGACGCCCCAAGAGGCACCCCGAAAGAGCCCTAATAAGCAAAAATCGTCGAGCTCCTATAGGAAAACTAATGTGTTTGGCGTGTTCGCCTTTTGGGCTTCCACTGCGTCCAATACGGCCCAAGAGGCACCCAAGCCGACCGAGGATTCCCCCAAGAGGGCCCCAAGACGGCCCACGAGGGGGCCAAGACGGCCCACGAGGTGCCCAAACCGCCCAAAAGCGCCCCAAGGCGGCGCCCAAGACGTCGACGAGGAACCGCAAATGCGTGCCTTTTGGCCCAAGAGACCCCCAGGAGACCCCAAGAGACTCCAAGAAGCGCCCAAGAAGCCCCAAGAGGCCCCCATGAGACCCGAAAAAACACAAAAAGAGGCTCTGAAGACGCCCCAAGGGGCACCCCAATAGAGGCCCAATAAGCAAAAATCGTCGATTTCCGATAGGAAAACTGATGCTTTTTTGCGTGTTCGCCTTTTGGGCTTCCACTGCGTCCAAGACGGCCCAAGAGGCACCCAAGCCGGGTGCCCCCCGGAGGGCTCCAAGACAGCCCACGAGGGGGCCAAGCGGCCCCCGAGGCGCCCAAACCGCCCAAGAACACCCCAAGTCGGCGCCCAAGACGGGGACAAGGAACCGAAGATTCGAGCGTCTTGGCCCAGGAGGCCCCCAGGAGACCCCAAGAGGCTCCAAGAAGCGCCCAAGAAGCCCCAAGAGGCCCCCAAGAGACCGGAAAAAGCACCAAAAGAGGCCCCGAAACAGCCCCCAATGGGCCCCCAAAAAACGGCCCAAGAGAGCCCCAGGGCGCGCCCAAGAGGGTCGACCAGAGAGCTGGTCCGACTTTCCACACTCTACACAGGGTCCGTCCCGGGCGGTGCTTCAAGCAGGTGTTGCCACTAGAGTCCTCACTTGCAGAATGGTCTTGGTCAGCCGTTCGACCTGTTGCAGTCTGGCTAGCATGTTCTGCTAAACGTCCCCCCCCGGCCCTGGGTGCCCTGCCACATCTCGGGGACGCTCCAGGTACCGCCCCCCGAGGCACAGACAAAAAGCCGCGCCGAACAGCGCCGAGGAACTGGAAAAAAAATGGCAATCCCACAATCCTTTTTTCTCCAAGTTTGGCCCCCCGTTAAATCGTATTTCCCAGGCAGCTTTCCGGGAACATGATTCCTTGGGCTTCCGCCTACCGCCCCAACCATGTTTCCAATAGGCTTGCCGACAAGGCCAAAAGAGGCCCCTCGGTAAGCCCCCAGAGGCCCGCCTCTTGAGAGAGCCGAACAAATCATGCTCCCGGAAAGCTTCCCGGGAACATGATTCTCGGGTTGCCGCCTTCTGCTCAAACCATGTTCCCTAAACGCGTGCCAGGAAAAAAAAACGAGAGTCCCAAGCAGCGCTACCTGCCGCCACGTTCGGAAACGCGTCAGGCCCCGAAGCCTCCGAAGGCGCCCACGACACCGCAACAAATCATGTTCCCAGGAATCCTTGCGGGAACATGATTCCTCAGGCTTCCGCCCCCGGCCCCCACCATGCGTCCCCAAATGCTTGCCGGGCCACCCTTCTCTTGGATCGTCTTCGCGTCCTTTTGGCTGCTCCTGAAACCACCGTAGAAACCGAGATCCCATGATCCCATGAGATGTACATGTTATTATTTAAAAATTCAAACTCACCACCTGCCTATTGTTGCACGAAGATCCCGAGGGGCATCCCAACGGATCGTAGCCTGTATCCAGAAAGCTTCTAACCTACAGCTGAGGCACGGCAACTTGAAAGAATATGAGAGGAATCCCAAATCTGTTTTTTTGCTCGTTCGCCCCGTGTTTATTCTTGCACAACAGACCACAATGAAAGCTCCTCTCAGCTCCAAGAAAAGAAACCAAAAATCTTTTGAGAGCCCCAAAATCGTAGAATACCTAACGGAAATTCATAATCTCTGCGTTTCCGCGGTTCCCCTCCTAGACGGTTGCGAGGCTTGCGGAGGGCCTCCAAGAGAGTTCTTGGCTGCAAGAAGCGACAACAATGATATTCCATGGTTTAGCCCATCAATCCTAGCTAGAACTTGAGCGCGCGCGAAGCGCGCGCGATGGTTCGAGTATCTATATATGTGTGTGTATGTGTAAGACCTCTATAAAAATGTATCTTTATACACGTAAAACAAAAACAAACAAACGAAAAACGGCCATACAAACAACCGCTCGCAAAAACGGAAAAACGTTGCGGGATAAGCACCGACAAGATAAACGGAAGGGCGCCAGAACCGGTAGGAAAAAAAGCAGCATAACGAAAACGCGCAAAGAAACGGCCCTGCCGCTTCCGAGAGCCGCCGAGCCCCCCGAGGTCACCGTCCATTTCCCCGGGGAGGAGCTGGTGCGCGAGGGCTCGCCGAACAGCGAGCTGGTGCTCGTGGAGGCCGGGGAGGCCCAGTTCGAGCTCGCGGGCCGCGCCGTGCGCTCCGAGGCCTCGCCGCTGCGGCCATCGTCGCCGCCGTCGTCGTCGCCGCCGTCGTCGTCGCCGCCGTCGCCGTCGCCGGCGTCGGCGTCGCCACCGCCGCCGCCGCCGTCGTCGTCGCCGCCGTCGTCGCCGCCGCCGTCGGCGTCGTGGCTGCCGCCGTTGTCGTCGTCGCCGCCGTCGGCGTCGTCGTCACCGCCGTCGTCGCCGTCGCCGTCGCCGTCGTCGCCGCCGTCGTCACTGCATTCGCCGTCGTGACCGTAATCTCATTGAGAAACCTCCTCCCGAAAGTTGCGCCAACGAATCTCAGCCAACTTATCGGAAAGCTGGCCTAATTTTTTGAGCACGTCAGCCCCTCCAGCGTTAGCACCAAACACTGGCCTGGGCTTGTTTCACGATATTTCCGGGGAGTTAGCCCAGATGTCTTAGTTGATAGTTGTCTTGATCACATGTTCGGCTGTTTTCGTCGTCGTCAAGGTCTCCGCCGTCTGATGTGAGTGGAGGTGGTTGCTGCACATGTTGGTGTGGCGAGACAGGTCAAAATATGTGGCAAGACGCTATCGAGAGGCACCCGTCCGACCTGGATGTTCAACGAATGGTTCGTTTTGAGCTCTTCTGAGTTGAAGCTTCGGGGCACGTTAGGCTCGAGGCCGGCGAGTGTGACTCGTCATTGGCCAGGTCATTCGTTGCCGCAGTCGTCGTTTCAGGTTTCTCCTGCGTTTCTGGAGGACCCGTCGACGCGGCTGAACGCAGCGTCGCTTCTGCCGTCGCCGTCGGCGTTTCAGCTGGAGGCTCTCGTCGACGTGGCTGGGCGCAGATAGGAAGACTGGCCAGGATGGGTTCCGGGAAGAGACCTGGGTTTGATTCTGACCAGATTTTGATCGCCGCCGCCGCCGTCGGCGTTGTCGCCGCTTTCGTCGAGGGAGGGGATCGAGAGCAGGGCGGAGGTTCGAAGAACATAACCGCGCCTTGTCCTTCTCGTCTTCCTTCTCCTCCTCCTCCTTCTTTTCTCCTCCTTTTCTCCTCCTCCTCCTCCTAAGTTACTGGGGCTCCTCCTCCTCCTCGTCATCATCATCAGCATCATCATCAGAATCAGCATCATCATCGTCAGCATCATCATGATCTCATCATCATGTTCAGCATCATCATCCACATCCTCATCATCATCATCATCATCATCATCAGCAGCATCATCATCCTCGTCCTCATCCTGATCCCTCCTCCTCCTTCTCCTCCTCCTGCTCCTCCTCCTCCTCTTCCTCCTCCTCCTCCTTCTCCTCATCCTCCTCCTCCTCCTCCTCCTCCTCTTCCTCCTCCTCCTCCTCCTTCTCCTCCTCCTCCTCCTCATACCCTCTCCTCCTCCTCCCTCTCCTCCTCCTCATCCTCCCCCTCCTACCTCGATCCTCCTCATCCTCCTTCTCCTCCTCCTACTCCCTCCTCCTCCTCCTCCTCCTTCCTCCTCCTCTTCCTCCCGAGCTCCGTAACCAGTTCGGTTCAAGATGATTTCGCCCCGTGGCAGCGCACGGAGATCCGTAGTCTGGAGCCAGTTCAGGACTTGCTTTTGCCTCGCCGTGTCCGCAGTGCTGGGCTTCTTTCTCCACTGTGGCGAGTCGAGTGCACTATGGGAGCCCTGCCGACGAGAGGCGCGGAGGCCCCCGGCAAGGGGTGTCTGAAAGATTGCGTATCAGGGAGATGCCAGATGTTTCCTCCTCCTCCTCATCCTCCTCCTCATCCTCCTCATCCTCCTCATCCTGGTCCTGCTTCTCCTCCTCTTTCTCCTCCTCCGTTCTCCTTCTTGTTGTTTTCCTCGTCCTCCTCCTCCTCCTCCTCCTCCTCCTCTCCTCCTCCTCCTCCTCCTCCTCCTCCTCCTCCTCCTCCTCCTCCTCCTCCTCCTCCTCCTCCTCCTCCTCCTCCTCCTCCTCCTCCTCCTCATGTCCTCCTAAGTACTGTGATGGTGCGAGCGCTCGAGTCCCGTCGGACGCCGCCCTCGGTGGCCATGCAGCGCAGGGCCACAGGTATGACGGACGGGGACGGCACGCGGAGGCGAGGCACGCAGTCCACACTTCTCAGGGGCGGCCTCGCCAACCCCCGGCGACCTCAGGGCCGCCTCGCTCCTGGCGGTCGGAGGGCAGCCTCGAGGGCGAGGGGCTCGTCGCGGCACGGGTCGGCCACGCCGCGCCCCGTCCTCCTGAGCCCAGGAGGACGGCTGGACGTGCGGGCGGGGGGCCAGTGAGCGCGACGGCGGGGGACGGCATGGGGTCCGAGGAGGGGCGGTCGGTCCGAGGGGCCGCGGCGAGGGTGCGGAGGATACAGTGGGCGGGCAGGGCGAGGCGACTGGCCATGGCGGCGGCGGCGGGCGGGTCATCCGTGGAGTGCCACCACCGGGCGGGGGGGAGGAGGAGAGGGGGAGGGGAAGCGGCCTCGAGACCCGGGGAGTGACAGGAGGTGGTGGTGTCTTTCGTGCGGAGCGGCCATTTCCTCCCCCCTCCTCACCCTCCTCCCCCCTCCCCCCCCTCCGACCCCTGCTTCCCCCCCCGTGTCCCCTTTCTCCCCCTTCCTCTCCCTTCCCCCCCCCTTCCCCCTCCTCCACCCCCGCCCCTCCTCCACCCTCCTCCCCCTTCCCCCCTCCCCCTCCCCCTCCACCCCTCCCCGCCTCCCCTTCCCCTCCTCACCCTCCTCCCCCCCCCTTCCTCGTCTTCGCTCCTCCCTACTCGCCCCCTCCACCCCCCACCCCCTCTCCTGGTCCTAGGCGAGCGCCCCTCGAATTGGGGCCCCCGCGCGCCGCACAGCACCAGAGGTGGTGCCCTCGCACGCGTGTCATCGCCGAGTAACAGCTCCACCCCTCCTCCTTCTCCTCCTCCTCCTCCTCCTCCTCCTCCTCCTCCTCCTCCTCCTCCTCCTCCTCCTCCTCCTCCTCCTCCTCCTGCCCTCCTGCCCTCCTGCCCCTCCTCCCTCCTCCTCCTCCTCCGCTCCTCCCTCCTCCTCCTCCTACTCCTCTTCCCCTTCTCCTCATCCTCCTCCTCCTCGCCTCCTCCTTCTCCTCCTCCTCCTCTCATCATCATCGCAGCATCATCACCTCATCCTCCTCCTTCCTCCTCATCCCCTCCTCCGCATCCTCCTTCTCCTCCTCTTTCTCATCCTCCATCCCCCTTCTTGTTGTTTGCCTCGTCCTCCTCCTTCTTCTCCGCCTCCCCATACTCATATTTCTCTTCCTCTTCCTCATCCTCCTCCTCCTCCTCCTCTTCTTCTTCCTCCTGATACTCATCGTTATCCGCCCCCTCCGCCTCCTCCTCTGCCTCCTCAGCCCTCCTTCTTCCCCACCACCTCGAGTCCTCATCTTTGCATCCCTCCTGTTCGCATACACCCATCCTCTTAGTATTCCTCCTCCCCTCCTCCTCCTCCCCTCCTCCTTCTCCTCCTCCTCCTCGTCCTCCTCCTGCTCGTTATGACCCCCCCTGCCGCACCACGAGACATGTCGGTGGGTCGTGCAGGGCGATTCGCTGCAGAATTGTTCGCCGCTCCAACATTGAAGCTTGAAGTTCCCAGCAACTATAAGCACAGAGGCCGAGAGGTCTTCAAAAAGCGTGTTGCGCTTTAGCGCCGCGTGCATTCGTATTAATGTGTACCGCAGCTCCAAGGACGGCGACCAGCTCGTCTTCGAGTTGGGGCTCTCGCATCAGCTCCGCGCACACTCGCATCTAAAGATCACAGCAGTGCAGGGATGGACGGCCAGTGGTTTTCAAGACTGGGTTCTCATGTGAAGCCCCCGAACCTTTGGATTCCTGAAGCTTGGAATGTGTATCAGCTGCACGGATGGAGCGGGTCCTTTTCGAAGCGGGGTTCTTGCCCCAGGCGTTTTAATATTGGATGACCAGACGCGCACTGTGTTGCAGTACTTACACGGGTGGAGGGCGGTTCTTTTCTCCAAGCCAGCGCTCCTTTTGCACACCTCGCTGGACTGTGCCAGCTTGCATGCTGGCATGCCTCCCGCCATTCGCCAGGGGGGATGAAAGACACTATTTCCAAATTGTGGCGTTCGGTTGAATGGCAGGCCCATCGGGTACTCGTCTTTCAGGGTGGGAGGGGGGGGGCTTCCTGCAGTGAGCATGGAGGCGTGTGAGACCTTAATTATGGCAGGGACTCAGGACGGGAGGGTGTATTGCAGCACCGCTGGTGCGTCTGGAGTTTCTTATGGTCCTCCTCGGCCTCCTCTTGTCGTTTATCCTCCTCCTCCGCCTCCTCCTCCTCCGCCACCTCCTTCCTCTCCCTCTCCCTCCCCCTCTCCCTCTCCATCTCCCTTTCCGTCTCCTCCTCCTCCTCTTCTTCCTCCTCCTCCTCTTCCGCCTCCTCCTCCTCCGCCTCAACCTCCGCCTCTTCCTCCTCGTCGTCCTCATCCTCTTCCT
>CAUYUJ010000560.1:28600-112199 GCA_963575745.1 Prorocentrum cordatum
CTACTACTACTACGACTACTACTACTACTAGTAGTACTACTAATATTTCTACTACTACTACTACTACTACTACTACTACCACTACTACTACTACTACCACTACTACTACTACTACTACTACTACTACTACTACTACTACTACTACTACTACTACTACTACTACTACTACTACTACTACTACTACTACTACTACTACTACTACTACTACTACTACTACTACTACTACTACTACTACTACTACTACTACTACTACTACCACGACTACTACTACTCTCACCAGTACTACTACTACTACTACTACTACTACTACTACTACTACTACTACGTTTCCTCCTCCTCCTGCTCCTCCTCCTCCTCCGCCTCCTCCCCCGAGCTCCGTAACCAGCTCGGTTCAAGATGATTTCGTCCAGTGGCAGCGCACGGAGATCCGTAGTCTGGGGCCAGTTCAGGACTTGCTTTTGCTTCGCCGTGTCCGCAGTGTCAGGGAGATGACAGATGACGTCCACAGTGGTCGATGGCCGACAGCTGGCCGACATCGTCGTCGTCGTCATCGTCGTCGTCGTCGCCGTCGTCGTCGTCGCCGCACCGCGGCGCCGCTTCGTCGGCTGCGGCGGCTGCAGCGGGGCGGGCGCGCCGCCAGGGCGCGCCCGTGCACGGCCGAGGGTGATGCCAACCAGATCCGTGATTAAGTCGGCAAGCCCCTCTACAGGAGGAATATTCAAAAATATGCCAAACATGGGATGGGGAAGATTTTCCGATTGTGTTCGGATAAGTTTTGAATATTGTTTGAACATGTTTTAATTTGTCCTCGAAAATCCGCCTGTAGGAGGACATGCCCGACCTAGCTCTAAGAGGCCGCCGCGCATTTCGAGTCCACCTCCAAGGCAGTCACGGAGGCCACCAGATCGCACTTCCACGGCATTGTCCAGAAGACCGCCGCAGACGTCAACGTCGAGCACGAGCACAACGAGCGCGACATCCGCGAAGTCAGGACCCGCATGGACCAGAGCGAGCAGTCCAAGCGCGAGCTGCGCGAAGCTGTGGATAAACTTCAGAAGGTGGTGGACAAAGCCGAGGCTCGCCAGCCAAGCCTTCACATTGACGCCATCGGCCCGCGGGACAGGCAGGCGGACCCCAGCACGTCCTGGCGTGGACGCGCCTCAAGTTTCAGCATCGGCGACCTCTCAGAAGCCCTCGGCGGACGGTGGCGTGGACGCCCTCGAGCCGCAGATCTCCTTCAACAACACTGGCGCTGCAAAGCGCCACTACCTCGCGGTCACTAGCAGCACTGCGGTGTCAGAACATCGGGTTCGACGTTGTCGCGACGCTCTTCCTGCGGGTCGAAAACGGCGCGAGGTGGCCCTGCCAGTTAGCTGAGTGCCCCTGCCGACAAGAGCCCGCGGACTTTTCGGCGCGAGGCGCAGATCAAGCGCCTGGCCAAGATCACCAAAGCGCGCCACCCCGACCTCAACATGCGCATACATCGCGCCCAGCGCTGCCCTCGCACAGGGGAGCCGCGATCGCGAACCACCTCGCACCCAATGGACTGCAGCTGCCCTCCGGCCGAGGCACCACCGACTTCAAGGCGTTCGAGCCCAGCTTCTCCGGCGCTCTGACGGCCGCGCAGTGGCTCTTCAGCCTCCGGCGGGCCAAGTGGCTCTGCAAGCCTTCCCAGGATGGCCCGGACGCTCCCCGGCAGCTCCGAGCAGCGCTGACGCGACAGTCGACGGCATCTCTTCTACCAGTGTTTTCGGCAACGCGCGCCCCTCGCACTGCAGGAGACACGCGGCACCATGGTAGGCATGAACATCCTCGCGAGCCCCACGCAGCACCTGTACGTGGCGCGCCACCCGGGGATCCTCGGCAACTCTTCCGCGGCCAGCATCGGCTTCTTCGCCCCCCTTCGGCGCGGTCGAGCTGAGCCGCCCACCCGGCGAGCGCCCCCCTCGAACCTTCGAAGATGCCGTTCCAGGGCGAGCACCCTGGCCCCGAGCAACAGACTCTTTCAGGCAGCACGACGCCACAGTTCTCAACGTGCACAACCACGACTTCTCGCCCAGTGATCGCGAGGCCCCTCAACGGCATTCGCGCCTGCTGCGCGCATGCCGACCAGGACCCTACGAACGCATGTTGGCCCTCCTCGGCGACTTCAACATACCTGGGCACCCGCCCAACGCCCCTGTCAATTCCACCGCCATGGCCGGGCCCCACTACCAGTGCCACCCCATCTTCCGGCGAAGCATCTCCCAGAGCATGGCCGAAGTCACCGCGCTAGCCACGACCCGCCGCTGCGTTGCGAAGATGACCGGGCCCACGATCGACCGCTGCCTCGTTCCCCTGCCCACGCACGCGACGCCCTTGATGGAGCCCACCCTCTCGGCCGATAACGCGCGGCTGGAGGGCCCAAATGGCGCGGACAGCGAGCGGGAGATCACGCGCCCGCGCATCCGCCCAGTTCGACAAAGCCCACCAAAAGAACGCGACATTCCCGCTTTCGTCGTCGACGCACAGCACTACGCGCACTACGTTAACAACATCACAGTTGCCCACCCGCTGCATCTGCACCACGCAGCGCAGTAGCGCCCGATGAAGTCCCTGATGCATGGAGCCGCCCGCCGCGCTCGCGACGCGATAGCGACGCTGCATCTACATGTTCCTGACGAGGAAACTCGCGCGAGCTGCTGGCCCCGCTCGCGACCCTGCTCCTGACCCATGTGGGCCCCCATGCCGAGTGCGGCAGCGTTCGCCCGGCGCCGCTAGCGCCCTTGCTTCGCCCGGCCGCCACATCGTCACGACCAATACAGCATATGATCTGAGCCACGCTTCGATTGCCAGGATTCCGAAGGGCGACGAACCGCTCGGCAGAATGGGGTGCACAAGAACCCCAGTGAAGAGCGCTGACTTGAAGCTGCTTGACGCCGCCGCCAGCAAGACTCTCCACGGCGTTGCCGCCAAGACCGCCATCGAGCAATAGGGCTCCGTCACCGGCCGCCTCCGCCCCCCGGGACGCGCCCGCGCTTGCCCCCATGGACACGGCCGCCGCGCCCCCGTCGCTGAACCGCCAATTGGCGCGGCAAGTCCGCCGAAGGTGGGGGGTCAGCGGCTCCGTGCTCGCCCTGCTGAACGCTTTCTACGTCTTCCCGCTGTCGCGCCTCGCCATTGGCGGCGCTCCACGGCCGCCGCTGCGCGCCGCGTCGGGGGCGGCGCGGGGGCGCCTTCTCAGCGGCGCAGCGCGGGCGCTGATCTTCGACCCAGTCGCGCGATCGCCGGCCGCGCGCGGTCGGGGAGACCAGCGAAGGCGGCGACCCACCCCTCCTGGACGCGGCGCCGCGGCGGCGACGCAGCAGCGCCCAGCCGAGGAAGCGACGCGCCCCCCGCCGAGGAAAGGCGCACGCCGGCGCCACGCGGCCAGACGGAGCAAGGGCCGCGGCCCCCCGCCCGAACCCGCGAGGCGGAGGACCGCACTGTGGAGCTCGCAGGGGTGCGGGGCGGGGGCCTCGGGCCAGTCGGCGAGGCAACCGCGCGCCGCAACTGGGTGGCCAGCTGCGCGGCCCACATCTCGGCAACGCCCCTGCCGGACGAGACGGCGGGCCTCTTCATCGGGCTTGCGGCCGACCAGGCGGAGGCCGAGCGCAGGCGGGTGGCCGAGGAGATCCGCGAGCAGGCGCGGCGGCGCGCGCGGAGTGACCGCCCCCAGCGCCCCGTGCGGATGCGATGCCTCGTGGTCCGAGATCTGGAGAGCGAGGCGGAGCAGCGGCTGTCGGAGGCGCTGACGGCGAAGGCCTTCCTCAGCGGGGCGGCGCCAAGACCGTTCAGGGCGCGGCTGCGGCCCGGGTCCGAGGTCGAGGCCAGCGGCCCGCCGCTTCGACACACGCGGTCGAGGCCGAGAGGGAGGACGACGAAGACGAGGACGACGAGATGCGGGGCCCCTGGCAGCCGCAGGCGCAGACCGCCGCGGAGGACGGCGACGCCAGCGCGCGCGCAGCATGGCCGAGGCCGTCGCCTACCAGTACCAGTTCGTGGCCGCCGACGGCGACGACATCGAGCCCCACCCTGACGCGGGCCCATCAGGCGGGTCACCGCCCGGCCAGCGGCGGCTCGCCTGCACGCTAGCCAGGCGCCCGTGCCGAACTGGACGGAGGTCGATACCCGCAGCTGCGGGGGGCCGCGAGTGCAGCCAGAGCCGCAGCCGCCGCAGCGGTGATAGCCGCCGCGCCCGGCCGCTGGCGGAGGAGGCGCGAGGCCCGCAGCAGCAGCCGCGGCTGAGGCAGCCGCGACCGAGCCGCCAGCGGCAGGGGCGAGGCCGCGCTGGGGGAACGGCAGCATGGCGCAGAGCCACCGCCTGTGGACCTTCGGCGGGTGCGGCAGCGCGCTGGTCTTCTGCCCTCTGCGCCGCGCCAGCTGCGGCTTCTGCGCGGACGGGCCCCGCGCGGCGGGGCTCCGCGCGGAGTGCAGCGGCGGAGCCTCCAACCGCCGGGCCGCCGTGCACCGCCTCCGCCAGGGGCATGCGCCCCGCGCGTGGAGGCCGAGGCGGGGGCCCGAGGGGCGCCGGCGCGAGGGCCGGGCCGCCGCGCCGGGGCGACGGCGGGAGGCCGAGGAGCAGGCCACCGAGGCGCCGAGGCGGGCGGCGAGGCCAGCAGCCACGACAGCCGAGGCCACTGCCGGCACTCGCCTCGAGCGCGAGCGGGAAGCGCCCCGCGCGCCTTCTGCCGTTCCTCCTCCCCCCCCTCTTCGCCTTCTTCGTCCCCCCTCCCCCTTTGACAATCCAGATGCATGAAGTCATTTCGGCGCCAGGCGTAGCCAACGCTCCATACCGTGCTTTTGGGCATCAGGAAGCCAACGTGCTTCTAGCGCTCCGGCGCCACCGCCGTGCTCTTTCTGGGGCCGTCCTTTGGAACGATTGTCGGCGTCCTGTCCTGTCCTGTCCTCCCTCCCCCCGCCCTGGAGCCGCCGCCGCGCTGGCTGCGGCTCCTCCTTCTGCGACGCGGCCGGCCCTCCCTGGCCGCCCGGCGCCCCGCCCTCGCGCCGGCAGCTCGCGGCCTGGGGCCCTGGCCCCTTTCGCGCGGGCTGCCCCGCACCTGCGTCGGCTGGCTTCGGCTCGTCGGCTGGACTCGTCGGCTGGCTTCGGCTTCCTGCTCGAGCATGCACGCGATTCGGATCCGCCAGTCGGGATCCTATTCGGCCTCCTCTACTCGTCCCTGGGCACCCCTCCTCGTCGGCGGGGTTCGGCTTGGGATTCTGGGCGGCGCCGGCTTGGGCCCGCGCGGGCCCTGGGGGGCGCCGCTGTGGGCCCCGCGGGGGCCTCCAGCCCCCGCGTGGGCCGCGCATGAGCACGGTAGGCAGTCCCTGCTCCCGACTTCTGTCAATCTGAGTCCGAACAACAACAACAATAACAACAACAACAACAACAACAGCAGCAGCAACAACAACAACATCATCACCATCCTCATCCTCATCCTCATCATCATCATCAGATTCATCAGATTCATCTTCATGTTCATCTTCATCTTCATCTTCATCATCATCAGAAGCAGCAGCAGCAGCATCATCATCGTCATCATCATCACCACCATCATCAGCAGCAGCACATCAGCATCATCATCCTCTCCATCATCACAATCAACAACATGATCAGCATCATTAGCACCACCATCATCCTGACCACCATCATCATGACCAGTGTAAGCATCACCAGCATCATCATCCTCATCATCGTCATCATCATACTCATCATCAGCATCAGCATCATCATCACCATCAGCATCAGCATCATCATCGCCGTCATCAGCAGCATCATCAGCAGCAGCATCATCATCAACATCATTATCAGCATCAGCATCATCATCTCCACCATCCTCACAAACAACAACAACATCAACATCATCACCACAATCATCAGAATCACCATCGTCATAGTCAGCATAACCATTATCGGCATCATCATCATCCTCACAACATCATGCTCATAATCATCATCATCATCATCATCATCATCATCATCATCATCATCATCATCATCATCTTCATCATCTTCATCATCTTCATCATCATCATCGTCGTCATCGTCATCATCAGCATCAGCAGCAGCATCAGCATCAACAGAATCATCAGCATCAGCATCAGCAGCATCATCATCGCCACCATCACCAGCATCAGCATTATCCTCATAATCGTAATCATCATCAGCAGCAGCATCAGCATCAGCAACAGCAGCATCATCAGCATCATCACCCTCACCACCACCACCGCCATCGCCATCACCATCGCCTTCACCATCACCATGATCATCATCAGCAGCATCACCATCATCATCGCCCTCATCGCCCTCATCATCAACAGCATCAGCATCATCAGCATCATCATCACCACCATCAGCATCCTCGTCATCATCAGCATCAACAGCACCAGCATCAGCAGCATCATCAGCATCGTCATCATCCTCAGCCTCAGCATCATCATCACAGTCATCATCATCATCATCGTCAGCATCATCTTCCTCATCATCATCGTCATCAGCATGATCAGCATCAGCAGCAGTCTTCTCAACACTATCAGCATCATCATCACCATCAGCATCATCATCATCATTATCATTATCACCATCGTCATCAGCAGCATCACCATCACATCATCGTTATCATCACGTTTCGTCATTCCCCTCCTCCTCCTCCTTTTCTCCTCCTCCTCCTCATCTTCATCCTCCTCCTCGTCCTTCTCCTCCTCCTCCTCCTCCTCCTCCTCCTCCTCCTCCTCCCCTCCTCCTCCTCCTCCCTCCCCACCCCTCCTCCCCCTCCTCCCCCCCCTCCCCTCCTCCTCCTCCTCCTCCTCCTCCTCCTCCTCCTCCTCCTCCTCCTCCTCCTCCTCCTCCTCCTCCTCCTCCTCCTCCCCTGCCCCCCCCCCCCCTCAACTCAAAGGCTCCCCGATGCATGCGCCAGACCCCGCCGCCCCACCGTCGCCGAGGAAGCCCGCGGGGGGCACATCCCCGCGCGCCCGCCGCTCAGCCTTCGGCTCCGAGCGCACCGCTCGCGCGGCGGGAGGAGGAGGAGGACGACGAGGAGGAGAAGGCGGAGGAGGAATAGGAGGACGAGGGAAGCGGAGGAGGAGGAGGAATAGGAGGAATAGGAGGACGAGGAGGAGAAGGGGAGGAGGAGGAGGCGGAAGGGAAGCGCGTCGCGACCTCGCGCCGCCGCGCCGGCAGGACGCAGCATAGAAAATGGGGCCATGCAAGCACGAAACCACCTCTGAACTAAAGTGAACACGGAAGCATAATTTAGACTAGGAGGAAGGGGGGGATGAGGAAGAGCATGAGGAGGAGGACGAGGAGGAGGACCAGTATAAACACAAGACCCATCAACGATGTTACAATAAACTCTCCTTCCAAGCCCCCTCTCTCACAGGCCCCTAGAAGGATTCATGTCCACTGGGGGAAGTGCCCCGTCCGGAGACAACCGTTTGAAAAATCTTGCACCGTGCTGGAGCACCACTCTTGGTGCATATGCCGAAGCCACGAATCAAACTTATTGCTGCGCCATGACGAACCTGAATCGTGCCGAAACACCGTTCTTGGGACTGCAACAGTGCGAACCAACGTAACTGATGCGCCCTGACAATCCTACATCGCTCCAAACACCATGTCTGGTGCGCTAGCCATGAGAATCCGCACAATGCCTGCAAACTTGTAAGACGAATGTGCGCGGCGCTTGGGCGAGAGCCACATGTTGAAAAGGAACCGCCATCCATCCGTTAAAGCGTTACGATGGTTTTGAATAATGCGCGCGGCACTGAGGCAAGAGCTACATCCGAAAACGACCTGCCCACAATGTATGAGACTCCTGCAGTATGTCAAACGAATGTGCGCGGCGTGAAGGCGAGAGCCAGATTTTGGAAGCGGCCCGCCCTCCATCTGCGAAACGGTTGCCAATGTCTTAGCGTTAGGGTCATCAGTGGTCTCGAAGTCTGAGGCGAAACGCCCGGCCTGCCCTTCCGACCGGCCTCGGGGTGCGATTGGGAGGAGTTCTTTTTAATGAGGAGGAACGGAGGAGGAGGAGGAGGAGGAAGAAGGAGAAGAATAATAATGCCAGAAGGAGGGCGAAGACCAGGAGGAGGAACAGGAGGAGGAGAAGGAGGACCAGGAAGAGGAGGCGGAGGAGGAGGACAGGAGGAAAACGAGGAGGAGCAGGAGGAGGAACAGGAGGAGGAACAGGAGAAACAGGAGGAGGAGGAACAGGAGGAACAGGAGGAGGAGGAGGAGGAGAAGAAGGAGGGCACGAGGAGGAAGAAGAAGAAGAAAAAGAAGAAGAAGAAGAAGAAGAGGACCCAGACCCAGACCCCCTCGCGCCGTGTCGGGAGGTCCTGGCAGTTTTATGTTCGGTCTCCCCCCGATACTTATCCAGTGATTAGACGTATTGTCACTCTTGCGGCGTTCAATCGCGTGCATTTCCGTGCCTTCCTCTCGTGCATCATTGTTAGCAGCATCGTATACTGGCTAGAGCGAGGGCGAGTTCCGCCTCCTCCGTTTTGACCGTCGTCTCGTTCAAGGCCTGTCTAGCTGACGAACACACGGCAGAATTGGGCATCCATCCCCCCACCCCCGTTCCTTCCATCCCCCCATACCACCCCCACTCCCATTCCCCTCCTCCTCCTCCTCCTCCTCCTCCTCCTCCTCCTCCTCCTCCTCCTCCTCCTCCTCCTCCTCCTCCTCCTCCTCCCTGCTCCTCCCTCCTGCCCCTCCCCCTCCTCCTCCTCCTCCCTGCTCCTCCTCCTCGTCCTCCTCCTCGTCCTCCGCCTCGTCCCCCCCGCGCCGAGGCCAACACCGACAGGGCCGCCCGAGCGACCGTGGGGGCGTTGCCCATGTCGGCCAGGCGGCGCAAGCAGGAGGAGCTGTGGGACCTGGCCCCCCAGGAGCCGGAGGCCGCCGCCGCCGCGCGAGCGCAAACGCCGGGGTCGAGGTCCGGGGAGGAGGAGGAGGACGAGGAGGAGGACGAGGAGGAGGATCAGGAGGAGGAGGAGGAGGAGGATCAGGAGGAGGAGGAGGAGGAGGAGGAGGAGGAGGATCAGGAGCAGGAGGAGCTGTGGGACCTGGCCCCCCAGGAGCCGGAGGCCGCCGCCGCCGCGCGCGCGCACGCCGGGGTCGAGGTCCGGGGACCGAGGCTCCGAGGCCGCACCCCAGGCCTCTGTCCCGGGAAACGGTAGGGCCGCTTGTCCACCGTTTCCGGAAAAATGTCCCTTGAAAATGGAAGCGGCAAAAAAAAACGGCGACCGGAAACGGCAAAAACGGCTCCAGGAGTGGAACCGGAGCCGGAATCGGTCAAAAATCGGCGACGGAACCAGTAAAAAACGGCGTCGGAACCGGCAAAAAAACGACAAAACGGAACCGGTAAAAAAACAGCCCTGTCGTTTCCAGGGCCCACTAAGCCCCTGGCCCGGTCTCGGGGCCGATGCTCGGTCCGGGCTCCGACCTCCTCGCGCTGCGGACACGAGGAGGAGCAGCAGGAGCCATCACGAGGGAGGCCATGGCGCGCGCGAGCGCGCCTTTGGGTCGAGAGCCGAGGAGCGAGGTCCTGAAGCGCTCTTGGAGGCCGCACCCCTGGCCTGGTCTCAAGTCGGGCGTGTCCCTCTACAGGAAGAATTCGCAAATAGTCAAAAGAAACAGTCGGGGGGGCGATTTGGGGCGTATGTTTGGGCATGTTTGGGGAATCTCTTGCGTATTTTCAAGTTTTCGTCGAAAATCTGCCTGTAGGGGGACAGGCCCGACCTACGCCTTGTCTCGGGGCCGATTCTCGGTACGGACTCAGACCTCCTTGCGCGGCGAACAAACGGAGAAAGACAACAGAAAGCACCGCCAGCCGCGTGGTGTACAGTTCCGGTGTCTGCTCCCATCTTCTCCCTCAAAAAAAAAGACAACAGAAAGCACCGCGACGGAAGGCTGCTGTGGCAACGGTTTGCCTCCGGGGTGGCCTCTGCTGAGGCCCCGGGGCCGTCGTCGACGAGCAGGCCGGGATGAGGCTCCAATCCCTTGGCATCGCTCGGACGTGTGCATCTCCCCTTCGGCGAGGACCCTCGAGGAGCAGCCTTGGTCATGTGGCGAGAAGTCCACGCACGAAGCCGAAAAAAAAACACACAGGGGATGGACGTCCGAGCGATGGCCAGATCCCGGGGGAGCGGGGCCGGACCTCCGGGGGCCCCCGCTGCCAGGCCGCGGCGGCGCGCGGGTGCGCCTCGCCCGCGCGCGCACGCGGCCCGCGCGCCCTGCTTCCCCCCCCCTTGGCGGGGCGCGCGCGGGTGCCGGCGGCCGCCGCCCGACGGCGGGGAGCCCGGCGCGGACCCGGGGACGGGCCGTGGGCGCCGCGTGGTGGGGGGGTCATGAATGGGGGGGTGCCGCGGGTGGTGCGAAAAGGTACCCAAACGGTACCTATAAACGAGCCCCCTGGGGCTCCGGAGGGGCCCGGAAGGGGCACGAAAGGAGACCTTTTCTGACCCCCCCATTTGTGACCCCCCCATATTAAGCCACGCCCAAGGGCCGCAGCCCCGGGCGAGTGCGGGCGGGAGACCAGCCCCGGGCGAGTCACCGCGCGGGCTGGCGTGTGCGCTTGCCCGAGGGGCGGCCGAGGAGCTGGTCTCCCCCCCGCGCTCCCACTGGTCGGCCACGTCAAACATCACGTGGTGCTTCGGCAGGATGCTCGCTGCGCCGTGCGCCTCTTTATGCAGTCGAAGGTGCTCGGCGTGGGCTCGCCGCGCCTGCGTCGCCCCTTCGCGCAGGCCAACGCGCCCCTGCGGGCGGCCTGGCGGAGGGCCTGGGCGCTCGGCTCACCACCGCTGCCGGTCCCAGCGGGTGCGGCGGGCGCGAGCGGCGCGCCAGGAGGTGCGGGCCCCGGTCGACCTGCGGCTGGGAGCCCCCCGAGGGGGCAGGCGGGTGCGGGGCGGCAAGGACTGATGGGCAGGTTTCCCACCACCACTGCCATAGGTAGGAGAGGGAGGAGGAGGAGGACGAGGAGGAGGAGGAGGAGGAGGAGGAGGATCAGGAGGAGGATCAGGAGGAGGATCAGGAGGAGGAGGAGGAGGATCAGGAGGAGGAGGACCTCCCCATTCTCCCTTCTTCCCCGTCCTACCTGTGGCAGCGGTGGCGGGGAATTGGCCCAGAAGGTCGGGGGAGGAGGCTGCTTTTGATATCCGCGGCGAGCTGGGTCCAGAGGGAGGTCGGCTGTCAGCGGGGGCGCGTCGGAAGTGAGCCGGGCACAACGGACGGAACGCGGACACATCGGCGCGAACTTGGTCATCGCCCATCTCCTCCTCCTCCTCCTCCTCCTCCTCCTCCTCCTCCTCCTCCTCCTCCTCCTCCTCCTCCTCCTCCTCCTCCTCCTCCTCTTCCTCCCTCCCTCCACGATGACCAGGGTCGGCGTCGACAAGATCCCGTGGCATTTTGTGAACGTTGTCTTCTTCGGCGTCTCGACATGGGGCGGCAGGGGGGGAGGGAGGGAGGGAGGGGGGTCTGGCTCTGGACCTCTGCTTCATGCGACTTCCTGCAGCACTGCGTCCACTGGGGGAGACTCCACCTGCCTGAAACAGACGCCAAAGACAGCCAAGATCTACTTTGAGGGGGGGGAGGGAGGGGAGGCGAGAGCCCGCGCCGATCGGCAAAACAATGAATACAGTGGAGGCCAGTCTACAAGAAACCCACCCCTGAGACCCCAGGACTTCCATTGATTTCTGGTTGGGGACGTCACGATCTCCATCGGAAGACCATCGAAATCCAAGAAACCCAGGGCACCCTGGAGGCAAGCAGGGTGCTTCTTGGCATGGATCTCCATTGTAAGCAAAACGATCGCCATGGTCATCGTGCTCCCTCCCCCGACCGCACCGACGGCGGCGAACGCTCGAGCCTGGCCGTGGCACACCCCGAAGCTCCTCGCGGCCCGAGGGCGCTCTGGCCGTCCGGGGGGCCCTTTCCGTTCCTTTCCCTGCAGAAAGTCTCGGGGGCGGAAGAGAGGGGGGTGATGACTGGGGGGGGGGGGGGGAGATAAAATGGCGGGGGCCATGATATTTCCCCAGGTTTCATGGCGCCTCTTCTCATTTCATTACGTCCCTGGCCCCCCCGCTGGGCCGCGCACATGCCGCAGGTCATGATTTGCACCCCCACCCCCTCTTGGACAACCCCCTCTTGGCCGCTCCCGAAAGTCGCACTATACAAGACACGCTGCTTGCCTCCAGGGTGCCCTGGGTTTCTTGGGTTCCGGTGGTTTCGCTATGGAGATCGTGACGCTCCCACACCAAGAATCCATGGACGTCCTGGGGTCTCAGGGTTGGGTTTCAGTCGCATGAAGCAAAGGTCCAGAGCCAGACCCCCCCCTTCCCTCCCTTCCGCCCAATGTCGAAACGCCGAATAAAAAAACGTTCACAAGATGCCACGGGATCTTGTCGACGCCGACCCTGGTCAAGTCATCGTCCATGCCGGCCGTCGCCGATGCGCGAAGATGATCCACGAATCGACGGTGACCAGCATGGGCGATGACCAAGTTCGACGCCGATGTGTCCGCGTTCCGTCTCTCTATGTCCTGGTCATCGCCCCTCGGGCTGTGAGAGGAAGGCGGGCAGCGAGGCGGAGAGCAGGCGGGCGCCGCATTGCTTCCGTTAAGTCGGGCATGTCCCTCTACAGGAGGAATATTCAAAGATAGTCGAAAAATAGTATGGGGATGATTGGTCTGACTATTTCTGGGTATGTTCTAGCATATTTCGTTTATGTTTCCCCAATCAGTGTTTGCATTGAAGGGGTCCTAGCGGAAGTTAAAAGATTTGGCAAAAGCTTCCCGCTTCCCGCCGATTTTGGTAGCCGGCTGGGTTCCCGGGTTCCCGGTTCTGGGTTCCCGGGTTCTTGGTTATTGGTTATTGGTTCCAGGCCGATGTCGGTGGGTTCTGGGTTCCTGGGCTCCCGGGTTCCTGGTCGATCTCCTCAACGAAAACCATCCACTGATTGGGGTTTTTCTCTGGTGTAATTGAAAGATTTGGCAAAAGCTTCCCGCTTCCCGCCGATTTTGGTAGCCGGCTGGGTTCCCGGGTTCCCGGTTCTGGGTTCCCGGGTTCTTGGTTATTGATTCTTGGCCGATTTCGGTGGGTTTGGGGTTCCCATGTCCTAGGTTCCCGGTCGATCTCCTTATCGATCTCTTGATCGATCCCATTTCAAACCATCTACTGATTGGGGCTTCTCTCTGGTGTAATTTCACTTTTCCTCCAAAGTCTGCCTGTGGGAGGCGGCATTGGATAAGGAACGTCTTCCTGGGGCCCAGACCCTGGCGCATTCCGTATTGCTTCTCGGCGAGGTGGGTGGCCCACGTCTGGCCGCCCATTGGTCGCGAGACCCTAGGTTCCTTATCGAAGGCATCCTTATCTAAAATCTCCACCGTAGTTTTGTTATGGGGTCGCTCGGCGCGTGACGGAAATGGACCATCATTGGCGGCGAGCCCCGGGGGGGAATGCAGAGGGGGCGGGCCTTCTCCCAGACATGATCGCGTCGTAAAGAGATCAAGGAGGCCAGTCTTTCACTGTGTTCGGCTTCTTGAGGACCCTCGCCAGGCCCTGGGGCCGTCAAAAAACGACTCGGGGCGAAAAGCTGGTCTTGGGGAAAGGGTCGGAACTTCCGGGGACGCCGTCATAGAAAAATCAGGACGTCGCATGTTTGGGCTCAGAAGGCTCGGAAGGCCTCGGGCTTTCCGAAAAATTGTGCTGAGCCTTCTCCGAAGACAGAGACGGCCTCTCACAAGGACAGAAGACTTCTGAGAAGCCCTGGCCCTTCTGAGCAGGCTTGCCCGATCTCACTTCCCCCCTAGGCGCGCCGCCGACGTCAGTTTCGCGAGTCAGGGATCGTAGAAGCGTGGCGCCGCGACGCCGACCCTCAGGTCACGAGGGCTGCGGCCAACGTGCATGGACCACCGTTCGAACGGCTGCTCGCGGATGCTCGAGTCCACGACGCAAGGTGGCGATCGCAGTCGGACAGCCTGGGGCCAAGACGCTCCAGGCCGCCCTCACGGGGCTGGAGCAGAGGGGGCCGAAGGATCGCGCCGCATCGCCGATGCATGCGTCGGCGACGCGGCTCGGTGCGGAGCCCAGTTCCCTCAACTCCGACGTCACCAGCACATCGCTGGCCCCATCTGCTCAGCACCCCACCCGCCGGCGACCACAAGGGTTATGGCTACGCCAGGGTGTGCTTTTTGCGATCTGCGTGGCTGGGGCGCTCTCGAGGTCCTCACGCGCCCCCCTGGGGTGCGGGTTGCAAACTGCACCCTCTGCAAACCACCACCACCACCCCAGACGTGCGGCGTCTTGATTTTGTCATGACGGTGCCCCCGGAAGTCCCGGCCCTTTCCTCCCCAGGACCGGCCTTTCGCCCCGAGCCGTCGTTTGACGGCCCCGGGGCCTGGCAAAGGGCCCTCAGAAGCCGACAACAGTGAAAGACCGGCCGTGCTGATTTCTTCACGACGCGCTCATGTCTGGGCCCCGAAGGCGCCGCACCTGGACGGTCTCCAGGCTCGGGCGCTACAGGCCGGGGTCGAGCAGGAGTGCGGGGCGCGCTCGCGCACGCGAGGGGCCCCGCGCCGCCTGTGGCGTGGCGGCGCGGCCCCGGGGCGCGGGCGCTAAGGTCGGAGGTTGATAGACCTCCTACCATGACACGTCGATTAAGGAATTGGCCGTTTTCGGTTCGCGGGAGGGCGTCGCGGCCGTCATTTGTGCGGGTCCAGGTCCGTCCGTTTCGGCCCCAGGCCGTTGTCACTAAGGGGGGGTTTACTAAAGGGAGGTTTGTCCACCGCCGATAAGGGTGGAGCGCAACCGGCGGCCTGCAGTCGGCCAAGGTCCGAGGAAGAGAGGCACAGAACATAGACTGTCGAAGGTGATCGTGTGTACCTCCCTCGTTTTGCCGATCGGCGCGGGCCCTCGCACCCCCCCCCGCTCTGAGGGGAGGGGGAGAGGGGCCCTCTCCCCCTCCCCTCGTGGAGTGGACCTCGGCTGTGTTGGGGGCGCCTGTCTCGAGGAGGTGCTGCCTCCCCCCCCCATAGGGCGCACCGCGCCAAGCAGTCGCCCGAGGGCCGGAGCCGGGCCCCCCCCCCCTTCTCCCCCCTCTTCGCTCAAAGCCGAAACGCCGAATTATCAGGAGGGAAATAAAACACACAGACACAATTAAACGTCGGCTCCCCGGAAAATATGGGAAACATGGGAAGGGGGGGGGAAGACGAAAATCCAAAAGATAGGGAAAAATATGGGGGAGCCTGTTATGTGTGTGTATTTGTGTGTGTCCTTGGGCCCCTTCAGAATAAGAAAACGCTCACCTTCCCATCTCCCTCTGTCAGGCTACGGTTCGATGCATGAGCTTATTTTTTCGCAAGTCGGCTCGCGTTGGGGCCCCTGCTTGGCGGCATTTGATTCGCACAGCAATTGAGGCTTGGCAGTGTGAAGTCGGGCATTCGCGCTCCATCTTCCACCCCCAAAAAGAACTGATTGTCGAATGACCGCGCCGATTTCTACAATCAGCGCTTCACAGGACCGCAGGGAGGGGGGGGGGGACACGAGGGGGAATCGCCGTCGCGAAGTCGACGTCATCGCCGCCGACGTTGACGTCGCCGCCATCACGACGTCACCATCGACGTCGACGCCTTCGCGACGTCGACGTCGACGTCATCGCTGCGAAACGCGCGCGAAGGCCATCGTCGTTGGCGACATGAACCTGCTCAGAGTGTCCACGCACAGCTCGGCGGCGCTGCGCGCAGTGACCGCGTGCCTGGTGCGACGGCTGAGCCGCGACAGGCCCGTGCCCGGGCTCTCCTCGCTTGTCGTCGGCGCGGTCATCCTCCTGCTCCTCATCATCATCGCCAGCATCATAATCATCGTCATCCGCATTAGCATCAGCATCAACATCATCATCAGCATCAGCATCACCATCAGCAGCATCACCATATCTTCCTCCCAATAAAACCGTCATCATCACCGCTCATCCCCGTCGCTCATCATCCTTCCTCCGCCTCCTCGCGTCTCCTGGTTTCTCATTCGCTCCTCATTTCTCCTCCTCCTCCTTCTCCTGCTCCTCCTCCTCCTCCTCCTCCTCTCCCCTCCTCCTCCTCCTCCTCCCTCCTCCTCCTCCTCCTCCTCCTCCTCCTCCTCCTCCTCCTCCTCCTCCTCCTCCTCCTCTCCCTCCTCCTCCTCATCATCCCTCCTCCTCCCTCTCATCCTTTCCTCCTCCGTCTCCTCCGCCTCCTTCTCCTCCTCTCTCCTCCTCGTCCTCCCCCTCGTCGCACTCGAACGGTACCTGGCCTGCCCAGTTCACCCGTTTCTTGTCTGGGCCTGACGCTGTTCGGCTCAAGCCTGCAGCGCTCCGTGCCCGCATTATACGCGCCTTCCTCTGACCGGACATTCCGTTTTCACGAAAAGCATGTTTTTTCCACCTCACCTCCTGCGTCCCATTTCCAGTTGGTAGCGGACCTTCGGCTCCAATACCAAGGCCTCAACGACCTACAGGCGTCGACCGCCATAACTCCACCTCTCCGCCTCTTTCATAACCGCGCCCAGCAGCTCATCCCGCTGGCCATGCCGCGCATCATCTGCTTTCGGTTCGTTCGTGCACTTCTTCCCTTTTCACTTTCCAGGCACCCAGCCCGCCGCCTCCAGGACGAGTGACCTGGAACTTTCATAACCAGCGTCATGACAAGTACGCGAACGACACCTTCAAGAACCCCGGCCACGCGCTAGTTCTTTTGGCGATCCCTCCCAGGTTGAGCTTCTGGTGACTGTCTCACGAGAGCCAAGAGAGGCACAAGCAGAGAAAGCGGGGAGGCAATGTAGGATCTGGCGACGGTATGGTCAGCATTCCAGGGGACAGCCAAGCGGATCTGGGAGAGCCCATCTTTGAGTTATTGGAACGTGACCTTCCACCTTGCCCACGCATTCCCTGCACATGTGCAGGACTGAGTCCTGATGCGCACTCCTCTTGACGATCGTGCAGTTGGCGTTGTTCAATACAGTGACGGCACGACGTACGACGAGCATCCCCCTGACCGTGTCACGGGATGTTCTGAGTCCGAGAGCGGCGGCTCCGAGGCACCTTACCCGAGCAGCGCTGCCGGCGGACCCCTTGCCCCCAGCACCTCTACGACACGTGGAGGAAGCTTCACTTCGGACGAAAGGCCATCGGAGTGGGCACAATTGCCATCGCCAGCTGCCTCTCCTGCATGGGCGCAGTGGCTGCAGCGGCAACACGCAAGACCTCCGCACTTGGGGGGGCCAGGGCAGCAAGCTCGAGTGCCCTTCCAGATGTGGGCGCGCGAGATGATTTTGTCAGCGGCGAACTCAGACCTGCAAGTTTCGCCAGGTGGCCCACGTCTCGTCACGCCTCACCGGCATGGCGCGCGAGCGCGCAGACGGGTGGCCGCCAGCTGCCTTGGTCCAGGGAGGACTCATCAAAGGCAACACAGTGTCACGGGTGACTTTCCCGATGCAAAGTTTGGCCGAACGACGGGGCCAATCGGGCGAGGAGGAGCGCACTTCCGCAGTTTCGGCACTGATGAACTTCGGCCGACTGCCGCAAGAGCGCATCGACAACTTCTTCTCGCGTTTCGACCGCGACCGGGCGCAGCAAGCTGGCCAGCTCATGATCAGCCACGCGCGCCTCAGCTTCCTCCTGCCGCGCGCCGCGGGCGCGTCGAACATCCAGTCGACCATAATATTGCAGCGCCGCTTTATGGCAAGCCTTATGAACGCAGCGCAGCTTACGCGCGCCACGGACCAGCTGCGTCGCTGCGGGCACATGATCGAGGGATCGCCAGGCAACTTCGCCTCAGCGGCCCACTCTGCCCCACAGCGCACCTCCCTCACGGGCGCGCCCACGCCAGGTCAGGTTCAGGGCGCCCGCGGCACGTGGCCGGATCGAGCTGAGACAGCATGGACCCAGCTGCACCGGGAGCGGCACCGGCCCCACCTGCAGCAGCAGCCGCCAGCAACACCTGCGCTGCGCCACCAGGCCAGGGGGGGGGCCCAGCGGCAGGTGTCGACACAGGCACTGACACTGACGCCATCAGCTCCCGCGGCGAAGACACTGCCGCGGGCGACCCCAAGCCGCGCGACGCCCCTGCGGAACAACGCGGCGCGCGCCTCTTTTGGGCTCACGAACGCGCCAGAGCACGCTGGAAGTTTCAACAACCACATGCCCACGCGCCACGCCCGGGGGGCCATCAAACGAAAGGGCAGGGGCCATGGTAAGGGGTACCGCGACTTCTTGGCCGACATGTCCGAAAACGACTTCCGGGAGACCTTCGCGGGCCCAGCGGGCGGCAAAGGCAACGGCAAGGGGGGGCTCAGGACCAGCTGCGCGGGTTCAAGCCGCCAAGGCAACCCCGTTGACCCCGACGGGGCGCGTCTCGACTGCCACGAGCGCGACTCTGAGGAGCACCTCGCGCGCGACAGCCCCGGGCGCCGCAACCAAGGGCGCGATCTCTTCCTTGACGCCTGCGCCCCAGCACCATCGCCATCACCAACACCTTCGCCACATGCTCTTCTGGGACAGCAGGGGCCGCCAGGACCGCCCGAGCAGCGGCCCATGACAGGAGCGCGCGCAGCGCGGCTGCCCAGGGGCCCCTCCGGGATTCCGCAGCCCGCGGCCCCGGGCACCAGGGAAGGGATCCCACGCAGGGCGCTGAGCCCTGGAGCGACGGACAGCCGACTCCAGCAGCACCAGCGCCGCGGCCGGCAGCGCCAGCAGCCGCCCCACGCGCGTCGCCAGATGGCCCCCAGCAACAGGTTGGCTGGCCACAGCCATTGGCCGCGACTGGCGGGCGCACCACCCCCGTCACCCTCCCCCGACCCTCGCGACGCCGAACTACGACGGCTGCGACAGGAGATGGCGGAACTCACGAGCCGCGCGCAAGTCTCCGCACCACCAGCGGGCCCTGCGACTGAGCCACCAGCCCGCGCAGCAGCAGCGGGGCAAGCAGCGCCGCCCACAGCGGCCCTGGGAACGGCAGCCGCACCAGCAGCGCCAACAGCTCCAGCAGCTTCCACACCACAACCACCACAACCAACACCCCAACGGCGGACACGAGCGGGCAGCGCGTTCCAACTGGGGCAAGCTCTGGGCGCGACTGGGTAGGCGACCTCAACGCACGAGCCGTCGCGACTCTGGCCCCAACGCGCAATTACCGAGCCGACCAAGGTACGCACGCTTTCTGTCACAGCCCTCACGCGGCCACCGCAGCCGGCACCAGCAGTCGCGCCACCGACAGCGCTGGAGCCCCCCCCCAGGAGCTGGCCCTGTTTAGCCAGAACAGCCCCGTAGAGGTGAGTCAATCGTCTGGGAGAGTGGGCACGCGATTCGCCAGCCGAGAGACCTGGATGGCTTGCGGCG
The DNA here is from genome assembly GCA_963575745.1 of Prorocentrum cordatum. Classification (NCBI taxonomy): domain Eukaryota; class Dinophyceae; order Prorocentrales; family Prorocentraceae; genus Prorocentrum; species Prorocentrum cordatum. The sequence continues at coordinate 47,976 of CAUYUJ010000560.1, forward strand.
GCCGATCCGAGCACGACGCGGGCACCACCCTCGACCGCATTCAGAGGCGACAACTCGAACAGAAACCCTTACTAATCCTCTTGCGCCAGCCGCAGCAAATGCCGAGCCCCCCCCAGTTCCAGCTGTCACCCGCGATGACGATGAGAGCCCCATCTGCCTCGAGGCCCCCCAGCACGGAGAGAGGGTAGTACGCCTGCAGCGCCGCCGCATCTTGCACCGCGCGTGCCATCTGCAGCTGATGCAGAACACAGACACCCGCTCGGTGCACTGTCCGGCGCGCCGCGGCCCGGCCGACGTCATCGCCGACTTTCGCTTCATTGGCGCAGACCGCGCGACAGCGGGCCCGGCGCCCGCGGCGCCGGCCCGCGCAGCAAAAGACAGGGACATGCTGGAGGAGACCCCGCCACAGCAGGACATCGCGCAGTCTCCCCGACCAGTCGCCGGGCCCTGGGCGCCTTGGCCAGACCTCGTGCAATCGCCGGGCAGCGCTTCCAGCGTCGCGTCCCCCGCGGACACGGCGGCGCCCTGCGACGCCCGCCTGAACCTGGACGCGCCACCGCAGAGGCCGACGCCCACGTTGTGGCCGATTTCGCCGGGCACAGGATCGAGCACATCGAACGATTCGCCGCGTTACGTGGCGAACACCGATCTACCAGGTGACCGGTTGGCGTCATTGTCGACACTGGCGCTTGGACCAATCTCTGGGGCCTGCGTTTCGCCGTGAATCTGGCCCACTGGGCCCAGCAGGCGAGGCTGCGCCCCACCGAGACCAACCCCGCAGTACCTTGCAGGAGTTGGCAATGGGTCGCAGGTAGCGCACTACGACGTCAGTACGAGGTACACTGCCACATCGGGACGACTTCCCGTGATGGCTCGACCAGTCAGCACAGCATGCGCGCCCTTGCCGTGGAGGACGCGGGCGCTGACCTCGGTGCCCTGTTAGGTTCGCAGCCCACGCACTCCAACAACGGGGTGGTGGAGACAGGCGTTGGCCACAAACGCCTCGCTTTCCTTTGGCCAGGCGGCGACGAGATCAGTTGGGGCCTGACACCACGCACTTCAACTTGGAATCGGCGCCGAGCGGCGACTTGTGCATCCCTGCCGACGACATCGGCAAGCTTCAGCCGCACTCGGGGGACCTGCCGCCCCAGCAGCTCGCGCCGCTGGCGGTGGGCAACGACAGCCAGGAGCACCGCGCCACCAACGGCCGCGAGCTCCAGGAGCTGAAAAAGCCAGCTCTTGAGCACCAACGGCCAGGCACCCCCTCTGGGCGCGCCTGGGGCCGCAGGCTACGACCAACACGCGCGCGCGCGGACATCAGCATCGCGACCTGCAGTCGCGGATCAGCTGGAGCAGCAGACTCGCACGGTACACCCGCTCTGCCCATTGCACCCGTTTACCTGCGTGGGTCCGACGCTGTTTCTCTCAAGCTTGCAGCGCTCCGTGCCCGCTTTACACACGCCGCACGCGCACCTGACACTCCGCGCTCAGGGCAGGCAGTTCTTTTCCACCTCGCCCGTTTGCATCCCATTCTCTAGTGTCGCCGTGGCCTTCGGGGGGGGGGGGGGCCTTTTCATCGCCGCGCGTGGACGCGGGTCGGAAAGCGGACCAGGGCGGTGCCCTGGAGGGGCCGGGGGGCCAGATTGACGCGGGCTTTGTGCAGCAGGCTCGACCTGAACGGCGTGTTGGCGAGTTCGTGGGCAGTGTTCGTTTCGACTTCGTCCTGCAGCAAAGGCGGGTCCGAGACAAAGCGAGGGAAAACAATCACAAAACGAAAACGAAGAACACTGTTTGGGTCGGGCCCTGCTGCACAGCAGGTTCATGGACGTGCTCTCCCGGTACCCCGGGGACTGGAACAACCTCAGGCCGTTCCTCCGGCTGCAGCACGCCGAAATCTACCCTCCGCTAGAGGCGCGTGGAGGAGGAGGAGGAGGAGGAGGAAGAGGAGGAGGAGGAGAGAGGAGGAGGAGGAGGAGGAGGAGGAGGAGGAGGAGGAGGAGAAATAGGAGGAGGAGGAGGAGAAGGAGGGGGAGGAGGAGAAGGAGGAGGAGGAAGAGGAGGAGGAGAGAGAGAGAGAGAGAGACGGGAGGAGGCATGTGAGATGCGTGGGGCATCGAAGAAGAAAAAATTGCATACAACGGGGGCGCGCATCAGGAAACCATCTGCTGTTCGTCAGGGCATCCTGGGTCTGTTCGCTCCGCGGGCTGCGCGGTGACTTCCCGCAGCCGTTGAAGGAGCTGCTGCGTTCAGGGTGCTGCGGGTTCCCCCTCAGGTGCACCTCGCGCGCGTGTTTTCAGGGCTGGGTTTCCTGCGAGGGTTTCTTGTGGCCGCGCCCGCACTGTAAACATCAGTTTTGGGAGGTACACGCACATGTCATGAGTTCAGCGCTGCATCCCTTGGCGGCGCCTCCAGCGCCGTTCCTGGCGCGCTCCGCGCGCCAGGGGAAGGAGGGTCCAGCGCCGACCCAAGAAATCCGCGCGGGCCTCCGAATGCCTGTGTTTGTGTCGCTTTGGGTTCTCTGGGGCAGTCCACTTCCCCTCTCCTCTCGACGTCGTCCTGTCCCGTCCTCTCCCGCTCCGTCGCCCCCCATCCCGTCCCCTCACATTCCACTTCCCTCCCCTCCCGCCCCGCCCCTCTCTCCGTCGCCACTCCCGCCGCGACTCCCCCCGACCCCCTCCGTTCCAGAAAGCAGCCCCAGCCTCTCGGAGAGAGCTCAACGCACGCGGCCTCCGGCTGTTCTGGCGGGGCCCTCGCACAGGCCCACGAGAGCGTCCGAGAGCGGTAGGATCTCTCGCCGTCTGGTCATGCAGTGGAGACCCAGGCCAGGAAAAGCCTTGTTTGCCTCCAGGGTGCCCTGGGTTTCTTGGGTGTCGATGGTTTTGCGGCGGAGAGCGCGACGCTCCCACACCAAAAATCAATGGACGTCCTGGGGTCTCAGGGTTGGGTCTCTTGCGGAAGGTTCCTTGTGTTCGGGCCCCTACTGTAGACCCCAAATCACCTAGCGTTTTGGAGGGCAGGGAATCCTCAGGGCAGGCCCCCGTAGGCCGCCCGGCCTCCATACCTTCTGGCTCCAGGGCTTCTCACGACTCGGGCGCTTCCGTGGCGCGGCGAAGTGCACTGCGTGTGCCGGCGTGTCTCGCGGCCGCGCGCTGCTTCAGCACGCGGTCCTTCCTTCCGTTCTTCCGCTGGTTGGTGGATTGGTTGCGTGCAGGAGTGCCGAACTGGCTCCCTTGCCAAGTTGTTGCCAGGTTGTTCTTCGTTTGGTTGGTTGGCTGTCTGGTCGCCGCGGGTGCTGGACTGGTTCCACGCGGCGCAGGCGAGCGTGCGTGACGCATGGCTCCTGCGCCCGCGGCTGCTCCCAGGGTGGCGTGCTGCAGGGCAGGGGTCCATGCCCGGATTGGGCACGAAACTGCGCCCGCGGCTGTTCCCGGGAGGTGTGCTGCAGGGCAGGGTCCTGCGCCCGTGGCAGGGCTCATTTCGATTCCTCCGATTCGATTCGAGTCGATTTCGATGGCTGTCGATTGCGATTCGATTCGACATCGGATTCCGATTTGGGCTCCGACTCCTTTCCAGAGGCATACTAGCCTGTTGATTTCCGCCGATTCGACGAATCCCGACTCGGCTGCCGATATCTGCCGATCCAACTCATTTCAATCGCCGATTCAACTTGTCGATTCGATTCTGGGCTGTCCTGCCCGTGGGTTGCCGGCGCTCATCGTCGCCACGTTGCTGGCTTGCTCTCGTCGCAGTTGGCCGCCGGTTGGTTCGGGGCTCATGTGGCCCGAGTGGGCCTGCCCAGTGGCCCGTTTCTTGTCCCAGTGGCACAGTGCGGGGCCAGATTGGCCAGCCCAGTAGCCCCGCTTGGCCCAGTGGCGCAGTGCGGGGCCAGATTCTTTAGGCTTACGCCACACCGCCGACCCCTTGTTTTTTTTGAGGCAATCTTGGACGTCTTGGGGGCGTCATGGCCCGACTTTATCCCCCGAGCCAGTACGACTCGAAAGATGCGGGGGAGAGGCTTTGCAGGGCGTGCGCCCGCAACGAGAAGGGTGGGCGGAACGAGAAGGCGGATGCAGAGAATCGCATGCGGAAAGCAGAGGCGGACGCGAAGCCGCTGACGTGCGCGGCGTGCAGAGGCGCGTTCTCGGACACGAAACATTTGAAGCAGAAGCAAGTGGAACATCATCGAGCGGCGACAGGAGCTAAAGTGGTGTGCAGAAGCTGCGAGGAAGTCGGGTTCACAGCGCGCAGTTGCCAGGCTTATCACTGCAGCGGCGCGTGCAAGAGAGGACTACCAAAGTCGGCGTTCCCCGACCCGCACAATGTCCCGCGCGACGCAAAGAAGGGCACCCTAAAGTGCAAGACGTGCAAATGATGCCCATTCGGTTGCGCGTACTGGGCAGAAAAGGGAGGACGGGAAGAGGAGGATGGGGGGTGAGGCGGAAAATGGGGGGGAGAAGCATCGGTGAGGATGAGCTGAAGCGGGGCAGGAAGAGGAGGAGGGGAACGAGGAGGAAGTGTAGGAGGAGGAGGAGGAAGAGGAGGAGGAGGGGGACACTGAGATGAGGCTCCGGGTGATGGGGCTGGGCGCGACTCGAAAAACCGGTGTGTTCGGAGATGTCCGTTGGGATCTTGCGGCGAGTGTCTTGGAGCAGTTTCGAAGGGTCTTGGGGGCCGTTTGGGGGCCTCTTTGTGGCTTCTTGGGCGCCTCTTGGAACGTCTTGGGGGCCTCTTGGGGGGTTCTTGGGGCCTCTTTGGGGCCTCTTGGGGCCTCCTGGGGGCCTCTTGGGGCGTAAGGCTGGGTTTTCCGGTGCGTGGTCTCTCTCTGGAGCCCCTCTTGGGCCCGTCTCCGGGAGATTCTTGGGCCGTCTTGGGCGGCTCTTGGGCCGTCTGGGGGCTCTCTTGGGCCGCCTTGGGCGGCTCTTGGGCCGTCTGGGGGCTCTCTTGGGCCGTCTTGGGGGCGTCGTGGAGGCCTCTTGTGCCGTCTTGGAGCAGTCTTGGGAGCTTCTTGGGCTGTCTTGGAGCGTCGGAAGGCCGAAAAGGCGAAAATGACGAAAACATCACAAAAAAAAAAAAAAAAAAAAAAATGAAAATCAACGATTTTGGCCTCTTGGGGCGCTCCTCGGGGGCCTCTTGGAGGTCTCTTGGGGCGTCTTGGAGGTCTCTTCGGGCGTCTTGGAGCCCTCGTGGGGCGTCTTGGAAGCCTCTTGGGGCCTCTTGGGCGCTTCTTAGGGCGTCTAGGCGGTCTCTTGGGGCGTCTGGGGGCCTCTTGGAACGTCTGGGAGGCCTCTTGGGGCCTTCTTGGCCCGTATTTGGGCCCTTTTGGGCCCGGAAGAGCGTCGTGAGTCGCTCGTAGTCGGCACCCCCCCCCCCCTCCAAATCGACCGGACCGGGTTCCCGGGGGAGGGGTTTGGGGAGGGGGAAGCATCTCACACGCCGATGACCCAAGGGGTCGGCGGATTTCTCGCTGGATTGGCCAGCCCAATGGCCAGCTTGGCCCAGTGGCGCAGTGCGGGGCCAGGTTGGCTTGCCCAGGGGCCAGACTCGCCCAGAGGGGCAGTTTGGGGCCGAACGGGCCTGCCCAGTGGCCGCAGTGGCCGGGGGGTGTTGTTTTTGGCTGGACTGGCTTGCCCGGTGGCCTTGTCGGCCCGTGGTTGCGTCCAAGATTGCTTTGTTCCGGGCGCGCCTTTCGGGCCGGATTGGCTCCTTTTTGTTTTCGCGGGCCTGGCTGGCCCAACTGGGCAAGTTGCGCCTGACTGGCTCTTCTCCTCCTGCTCGGCCAAATTGCCCCAAGCCGGTGTTTTGGCGTCATGCGATCATTCCGCGTGGCCCGATTGACCTGCAATGGCAGGCTTGCGCCTGAATGGCTTTGAATTCGCACAGGGCTGGGTCCGATGCCAATGCTATTCCGTAGTCAGTTTGGCTCAGGCGTTTCCTTGTTCGCTCGTCTGCATTCCGACGGTTGTACCAACAATGGCTTTTCAGAAGCAGTAAGTGTTTGCTTTCATTGACGCTTCCGACGGTTGTACCAACAATGGCTTTTCAGAAGCAGTAAGTGTTTGTTTTCGTTGACGCTCTGCCTGCAGGGTCTCCCTGTGGCGCGAGAAAGCAGGGGGCCGAGGAGTGGTGCCGTGTCTTGCTTGACGACGTGGCGCCTAGGTCGAGGCACGACCTGTTCTGGCACTTGTTCATTGGGCGTCTTCAGAGTGAGACCATGGGTTCGACTGCCCCGGCTGGCCTGGCAACGCCTGCAATCCGTGACACGATCACTGCAGCCATCAAGGCTGGCGAAAATCCAGACGACAAGAAGGGCGAGAGCGCTCCGTTTAGGACTTGGGCTGCCCAGGCGGCCCAGCTGAGTTTCGCATTCCGCGCACAAAAAAAATACGCTTCGTCAGAACCGCCAGTTCCGACTCCAGCGGTCACGCTGGCGCCAACGATGAAGGAAGACCTAGAGGCGCAGGCCGCTTCTCAGAAAAAGGAGCGCGAAGGCTTGGTCGATGTCGGCATGGCGAATTTCCCTGGGGACGCCTTGCCGTCGAAGGAAAATGTGACCTTCGAGGCCGCAGTTAGGGCTGCCCGTTAAAAGGGGCGCTCGTTTGTGGGAAGCGCAGAGGGGGGATCTGCAGAAACACTTCCGCCCTGCATGGTCAAGGGTTCGCCGCATCGACGTTCCAGTTGGGGGCTGTAGCGCTCCCGAGCGCCATCGGCAAATGCCGGATTTCAAGAAGATCAGGGCTGCTTCGGAGGTGGATTACCCCGGCTACGTTTCGTAGCAAAACCATCCTTTAGATTGGGCGACGAAGTTGATGCATGAAGGTCGACGCGCTGGTAGACATTCAACGGCACGCACTCCTGCTCAGCAAAATTGCTGAGAAGCACGGGGGCGTCCGGAAAACGTACCAGTACGACGTGCTGGCCCGGGAAACCATGGCCAAAGCGTTCAAGAAGGGGGATCCACATTGGAAGCGGTTCTTGGCCAAGGTGGGCATATGGCCCGCGAGGCCACGGACAAGGTCACCGCCAAAGCTTCACAGGCAGCGCGCGATGCGTCCGGTAAGGCTGCTGGCAAGGGCAAACCTAGCAGCACGGCAGAGGCGGCAGCAGGGCGGCTGGTAGAAGAAGTGAACGGCAACCAGCCGCACATACTCCCAGATTGGCTCGGGCACTGATTCTTCCCAGCGTCTGCCAAATAGCATGCGCTGGGGACATAAGATGCATGTGGTAGCGCGCACCTGGTGGCGACGCGGAGCCAGAGATCCCCGATACGATCGTTCCAATTGGGCTGTCTGGTAGTCAACGGAAAAGTGCAATCTCCAGGTCTCCGAACTTCCAGTCCGCGAGCTAATGCAAAATGGCAGCAAGGAACTCCCAGGTTACCATTTACGTCTTCCGATAGCACGCCCAGCGCCACGCAGCCTCAGACACGAGAGACGCAGGCCAGACTCGCAAATGAAGCAAACAAATGACCCACGCGAGATTGCCGCCCCCAGTGGCGCCCGAGTTACTGAGACACCGCGTCCGAGGAACTGGCTGCGAGAACAGCACAGTCCGCCTGGGGACGCGATCGAGGAAGCGAAGCCACCGCTGGAGTGCCCGCACCATTCGACCGGATACCCGCGACGATTTGCCAGCAGCACGGCGGAACAGGGGTGCCAAATGCACGTGCGCTGCTCTGCCGAAAACTATTGCCGAGCCCCATTCAGTTTTCCAGCTAAGTTCTGCGCTTTTGCTGGGCGGAGCGCGTTGCGCTCAAGCACTTCACTCATCGGCGCTTTCTGTTTCTGGACCTTGGCGAGACCAATGGTTAAATGGATGGCCTGCGCCGATGCATCGATCTCGAAATTTATTCCCACAACTGGCGCATCTGGCGGATCGGACACCTGCCTCGCAGGGTCCAAATCCCAGCCCAACAAATCAGTAACCACGGCCCGCGTGACATCCGTCGCGCCGGCGGTCGTTGCCAAGCGCGGCGCGCCAGGAATCATCTTGTCGGTGCCGAACAGTTCGTCGACACAACGCAGGAATACTATTAGGAATAGCTGCGCCAACACCGTTTGGATTGCAGCGCCGAACGGCCCCCAGTGGCCCACTGACGCCGTCGCCCCAAGCGGGCAAGCGAGCAGCTGGAGCCCCAGCCCGCGCGCCGCAGCCCAGTCCAACGTCACAACTGCGAACTGCAGGCGCGAACTAGTTAGGGGGAGAATTCTGAACGCGCTCACGATTCATTGCTTGCGCAGCGCGCCTCCGCCAGCGATTTTCCTCACCACCCTGCAGAGAAGGCTGCTGCGAATCTGTCCGCGGCGTCGTGCTGAACAGTTTCGACGACGGCCACTGCCGAATTGGCGCCAAAGCCAGAAATCGCCAGCGCAGCGCACCTTGCGAGTCCTGGCCCTCCAGCCCTCATCAGCTGGAAACGCGGCGTGATCACGCAGGTGTCCGCCAGTGGGCGCCACCGCGAGGGGCCCTCACGGGCCTCGTCTGCGCACCTCGCCCCGAAGATTGCCCGAGTCGACGAATCCAGCGCCGAGGGGCCGGCCCGCGCGATCGGTAATGCTCGCTCGCATTGCGCGTTCGGGCACTGCGGATCGCAATCCCGCTGCGGATTCCACGCATTCTTGAAACGAGATGGCCGGCAACACGCCGCATCGCGGAATTTCGCCAACAAGTTGAAGTCCGCATTCCAAGTCGCGGGCGAGGCGCTCATCATACCAACGTATGGCCCGCAATATCCCGCTAGGCACAAGCAGATGCTTCTGATGATCATCCTCCAACTCTTCCTCATCCTCTTTCTCCGCTGCACAAATGGCCACTCGCCGATTCCACAGCAAACGATTGGTCAAGTCCTGCGACCGCCATTTGATGACCAATGTCTTCGAGAACACCCCAATCGGCGGACAGAAGGGGATTCAACGCAGCGAGGAGAGATGAGTGGGAGGGATAGGATGTCCAATGTGCCTCGAGCGGACCTAGCATGCCCCCATCCACCCATCAGGGCCCATGTCGTTTCGATCCGATCGGCCTGCTTCGATATTGATTCCGCAGGCTCGATCTTGTTCGACTACGATATTCCGGCGACCGGATGCGGCTCGATGCTTGCGTGGCTTTGTTGCGCATATTGGTGCAGCCGACCCGATTCGTTTTCGACCCCCTGCGGATACAGCCTGGTCCGACGCACTTTCCGATCCGATCCGATCCGATTTCCCAGTTCGATGCGGATTGATCATGCCCCTCCCTCGGACGGGGCTCCTCCTCCTCCTCCTCCTCCTCCTCCTCCTCCTCCTCCTCCTCCTCCTCCTCCTCCTCCTCCTCCTCCTCCTCCCCCCCCTCCCCCCCCTCCTCCCTCTCCTCCTTCCTCCGGCCTCGCAAACCCCACCCCGCGGTGCGGCACGTGGGCCTGCTTCGGGACGCCTTCTCGCGCTTCGCGGAGTTCGGGAGGTTCCTGCTCGCCCACGTGGAGGAGCGGATCTTCTGCGCGGGCCAGCGGGCGACGCGGGGGGCGCGCCAGGAGGGGGGCCCGCCCCTCGCAGCCTCGGCGGAGGCCGGCGGGGGGGAGGGCGGAGGCGGGCCCGCCGGCGGAAGGCCAGCGGATCCGGCGGCGGAAGTTCCGGGGCGATGGCAAGCACGGATCGCTCGGGGGCGGCAAAGAGGGGGGTGATGACGAAGGGGGGGGGGATATCATGGCGGGGGCCAGGATCTTCTGGCGCCCCGTCTTATTTCAACACGTCCTCGGTCCCCCCCCCCCCCCCCCTGGGCCGCGCGCATGCCGCCGGCCACTGTCAGCGTCCCCCCCCCTCTTGGACACCCCCCTCTTGGCCGCCCCTGGATCAAGGGAGCGTGGATTAGCGACAGGTCTCGCTTCCACGGGAGATCGCGGATTTCCGCCGCCGAGCGAGGCGGCGCCGGCCGCATGTTGGGGAGGGCACTTCCCCCGATCCATGTCTGCGCCGCGCCCCCGAGGAAGTGCAACTGAGACTCAGGAGCGACAGAAGGACGTAGACGTACATGAATCCACGCTGATTTTGAGCGTGCGCACTGTGCGACCGTTCGCATCACGCGGCCGGTCTCGTGGACTGGGGGGGCCGTGTTCACGTGCGTGGTTGGGTGCGTACGTCTTTTGTGGGTGCCCCAGGGACGGCAACGAGTTTGGGGTCGGGGTTTCAGGGATCGCCCACATGGGACCGTTCCCTTCGAGCGGCACGGAGGCGCCACCCGCCCGACTCCGTCGGCGGTGGCGTAGGTGGCATGCGGCGCCCAGCTAAGTAGATTGTTCGTCCAGGTCTGGTCGAGGAGGAGAGGGGAAGGTGGAGGCAAGAGGGAGGAGGAGGGCGACGGTAGGGGAAGAGGAGAGGGAGAGCGGGAAGAGAGGCGGCGGAGCGAGAGGGGGGAGGGATGGGGAAGGCGACAGGGGCGGGGGAGAGGAGGGGGAAGAGGGGGGGAGGGGTGAGAGCGAGGGCGACAGGAAGGGAGGAGGGGCAGGTGGTTCGCCATCGGGGAGGAGGGGCAGGTGGTTCGCCATCGGGGAAGCGGGTCCTGAGGGGAACGGGTCCTGAGGTTTTTCGCCGTGTTCGGGCTCCTGGGGCCCTCCAAGGGCCCTGGGAACGTCACGAACGACTCGGGATGAAGAACTCGTCCTGGGGGGAGGCCCCTGGGCCCAGGACCCGTTTCCCTCAGGACCCGCATCCCCCATGCCAAGTGGTGGAGAGGGAAGAGGAGGAGGAGGAGGAGGAGGAGGAGGAAGAGGAGGAGGAAGAGGAGGAGGAGGAGGAGGAAGAAGAAGAAGAAGAGGAGGAGGAGGAGGAGGTGGTGGTGGTAGTACTCAGCCTCTGGTCTCTGCTGCATCCTGACAGAAATTGCATGTCGACCGCTGTGCGCCTCAACAGTGGAACACCTTCAAAATTGATGCAACATGCGGTACCCCTGCCACGACTAGTTATCCAGTAAATGGGGACACCCTAGATTTGGTCGCAGTGCGCCGTGACAAGAGGATGGCGCACCGGTGGGCGAGGGCGATGAACAAAAAGAAGCTAGAAGCGCGGCTTAACGCCGCGAGAGGCTTTCTACATGCAGGAGTCATTTTGTGTTCAGCCGAAGAGCCCCAGGCAGGGGCAGAAAGCATCGACGCAGCACGCCCAGATAACGAGCACAACAACAGCCACCGCTTGAGCTGGCAAATACTCGGAGGCCAAGCTAAATATGGCGCGTTCCAGGTATGGCCTCGACTTCGAGGAATTGAGAAGCATCTGATCAGTTCATATATATATATATATATACATTCATTCATTCATTCATTCAGTCATTCATTCATTCATTCATTCATTCATTCATTCGTACACACATACATACATGCATGCATGCATGGATGAATGCATATATAAACATATATATGTACCTGCATACGTATATGCATACATATAGACATACATACATACATACATACATACATACATACATACATGCATGCATGCATGCATGCATGCATGCATGCATGTATACACACATACATGCATACATACATACATACATATATACGTACATACATGCATACATACATACATACATACATACATATATACATACATACATGCATGCATGCATACATACATACATACATACATACATACATACATGCATACATACATACATACATGCATGCATGCATACATACATACATACATACATACATACGTATATGCATACATACATGCATGCATGCATGCATGCATGCATGCATACATACATACATACATACATACATACATACATACATACATACATACATACATACATACATACATACATACATACATACATACATACATACATACATACATACATACATACATACATACATATGTGTGTTCCTTGGCGGAAGACGGCGGAGGATTGGCGGAAATTGGCAGAGGCGAAATGAAGGTGGTTCCACACAGAAGTTGGCGGAACGCCAGCGGAAGCAATAGTTCCCCTTCCAACAGGTGACCGCTCTGTCCACAAACAGCGTTTGCATTTAGGGGGTCTTACTTGCGTTCGTGAGAAATTGGACGGGTCCGTCGAGGTTTCGCCGCGTCGCCGCCCGTTACCGCCTCGTTGCCGCCCCCACTTGGGGGGGTCCGTCGAGCTTCCGCCGCGTCTCCGCCCGCTGCCGCCTCGTTGCCGCCAACTTGGGGGTCCGTCGAAGTTTTGGCGCGTCTCCGCCCGTTGCCGCCTCGTTGCCGCCCACTTGGGGGGGTTCGTCGAAGTTCCGCCGCGTCGCCGCCGCGTTGCCGCCTCGCTGCCGCCCACCGTGCTTGGGGGATCCGTCGGGCTTGCGCCGCGTGGCTTGCATCACGTAGCTTTCACCACACAGCTTGCACCACGCAGGTTGCATCACGCAGCTCGCAACTCCAAAGTGCAATAACTTGTTATGAGGAGCCGACGCCCGCAAACACGTTGATTCAGGACTTCTGGCGATGGGCCAGACTCACACACACACACACACACACACACACACACGCACACACGCACACACACACACACACGCACACACACACACACACACACACACACACGCACACACACACACACACACACACACACGCACACACACACAGAGTTGTCCAGTTGCGATGTCGCAGCTGTGCGCGGTCGTGGCGTTGTATGGTTTTCGCGTTGGATCTGATGGAGCTGGCTTGCGGTCTCCTCGAGGAGGTCGGCACCTTTCGGGAAGCGCTATATGCAGAGCCTCGGGGCCGCTCCAGGGCGCGTGACTCCTGGGCCCCCCAGCGGCAGGAACGAGCGCGCCATGTGGACGCTTCGAAGGGGGGGGGGGGGCTACTCTTGCCGGGGGAGGGGGGACCCGCCCTGAATTGCAGAGGGGGGTATCGCACCGGCCCACCCACTCCTCGAGGGGGGAGGGCTGGAACCGCCCCCCCCCTGGGAATTGCAGGGGGGGGGGTTCGAACCGGGGGGGAGTCTGCAACCGAAGACGGCGAGCGACGGCGCCAGCGCCGTCGGGCAGCGACGACGACGACGACGACGACGACGACGACGACGATCGAGCTTGAGTAGGATGCTATCAAGGCTGGTGAAAGCCGGCTAGAGAGGTCTGTGTGTCTTTGCCAAGGAGTGAAAGTTGCATCGGTACCTCGCAGGCGGGTGCGGGGGGTGTCCTCGGGGCGTCTTGGGGGCCTATTTTGGGGGCCTCTCGGGGGCCTCTCGGGTCGTCCTCCGGCGCTGTGTTGGCCCGTCTGGCGCCTGCGGAGAGGCTGCTTTCGGGGCCTCTCTGGGCCGCTCAGGTGTATTGCTCAGGAGGGGAAAAAACACACAGACACAATTAATCGTCGATTCCCCAGGAAAGATGGGAAAATATGGGAAGCGGGGGGGAAGACAGAAACCCAGAAAATATGGGGTGGCGGGCGCCAATCTCAAGCAGCACGAATTCGCTCATTATCCTCTCAGCGGGCCCTGGCGGGGCATGCGGAGCTCAAGGCCGCACCTGCGGCTTCTTCACCGGCGGGTCTCTCGCGCGGTGCGGCTACAGGCTACAGGCCGCTCTGCGGAGGGCCCCCCCCGTGCAGGAGAGCCGATAGGCCTGCCTGGACCATTCTCTCTGGAGCACTCCCACCAGACATCCTGTGGCGTCTTCATCGGGGAGTCGTTCGTGTGGGCTTCGGGTTGACCCAAAAGGGGGTCCAGCGACAAGGGGGTGGTGCCATAGGTTTGGTGCAATAGACATGTGGGGTTGCAATACATTTGGGGCGTGCAGTACATTCCCGGGCGCAAATGTATTGCTGGATTATCACGCGCAATACATTCGCCGCAGTACAAGGCATACAGTTCTCGGGCACAATACACTTGCAACACCACTGCTCCGAATCTGCTGCACCACCCCCTTTCAGCTGGACCCCCTTTTGGGTCGACCAGAGGGCTGCCGTGCCCGCCCGAGCGATGTGTCGCGAACGAGCGGTTCCAAGAAGAGCCCCGGTCGGGGCTTCCCAGGGGCCCTGCACTCTTCGTTGCAGGTGGGCAGGGAGGAGATATAGACATGAGCAGCTGCCGTTCCCGCCGTTGTTCGGGGGGTGCCCACTCGGGCCTCATGGGGGCATCTTCGGGCCTCTTGGGGTTTCCTGGGGGCGTTTTGGAGCTCCTTGGAGGCCTCTTGGGAACCTCTTGGGGGCATCTCGAGAGCTTCTTGGAGTCCTCGTGGGGGCCTCGTGAGGTCATTTGGGAGGTTTTGTTGGGACCTGTTGGAATTTCTTTGGGCCGTTGAGGGGCCTCTTGGGAGCCTCGCGGGGGGGCTCCTGGGCCGATTTGGGGCGATCTTCAGGGCTTCCTGGGCCATCCTGGACGTTGTCAAGAACAAAGGGGCGAGAATGCAAACGCTAAAGAAAGCCGCCAATTTCAGCCTCCTGGGTGCGTCTTCGAAGGCCTCTTGGTGCCCTCTTGGGCCTTCTTCGCGGCCTCTTGGGACCGTCTTGGGGCCGTCGCGGCCGCGTTCGAGGCTACGTCGGGCCGTCCTGGAGGCCGCAGAGGGCCCCCGCGCGCGACCTGGAGGCCGCAGATGCCGCCCTGGAGTCCACCAGGGGCCGTCTTGGCGTTCCGGGAAGTGCCCGGGCGCACCTCGGGGGGCGCGAGGGAGGGGGAGGAGGGGGGGGACAGGGGGGAAGGTAGCGGCCGAGAGCGGCCAGGAGGGGGCAGGCGCCATGGAGAACCCCCCCCCTTCCCAGAATTGTGCATCGGGGGCCATTTTCTGTCGGAGGGCCAAAAAAAAGCGCAAGCACTCGGCCCCGAAAAATCGAGGTCGCGCTGGTCTGCACGCGTCGGGGTGCCGAGATCGCTGCTCCGCGGGACGCGACTGCAACGGAAAAGGAGAGGGCCCGACGCACACGAACCTGTGCAAGGCCGGCAACGGATAGATTTGCACACAGATTCACGCATGTACATTTCCAGCTTCGATTGGACGTACGAGTGACCTTTCGCCGGAGTACCCTTCGGTGCGGGTCCAATGGGGTCCCCCGGTCGCTGAACGCGGTCCGATAGGAGCGTCTTGCGCGCTGGTGTTTGGCCCACCCATGCCCCGCCTAAAGCTGCGCAGCAAAGGTCACTCTTACCCAGGGTTACTCTTGCGTGTAGTCGACAGTAGCGTTGCCACGCGAATGCGACACCGCGTTCGGGCGGTCGCCCATGGGCGGGGGGTACGGCCAGAGGGGATTCGGGCGGGGGCAGCGGCCAGGGGGCATCTGGGGAGGGCTCCACCTGGTTGAGTGCTCTTGTCGGCTGTCTCTGCTACTCTTCCTGCTTCTGTTGCCCGAGACTTCGAAATCCTCCCATCCTTCCAAGAGTCAAGGGAGGAAAAACCACCCGGACCAAACAATTGGCGTTTATTGAACGGCCTTGCGCGTTTGTTGAACAGGCCTGCCCTGTTCGATTCCTTCTGTGGGTGCGTTTGCTAATCGGCTTCGCGTGCCGGGGTGATCATTCTGAGGGTGGATCTTCTGCCCTCGGAAGGTGACCCTGGACGACCAGCACAAGAACATCTCTGGGAGCATGCCGAAGAACCTGAGCTTCTGCCGGCTCAACCGCGGAAGCATCCAGGTCCGGGCGCCGGCAGGGGCCAGGGCAGCCAAGGCCCCAGGACAGGCGAGGTTCAGTTCCACATGTCTCCTCTCCGTCCTCCTGTTCCTCTTCTCCTCGCCCGCCTCCACCCCCCTCCTCCTCCTCCTCCTCCTCCTCCTCCTCCT
Source organism: Prorocentrum cordatum (assembly GCA_963575745.1). Taxonomy (NCBI): domain Eukaryota; class Dinophyceae; order Prorocentrales; family Prorocentraceae; genus Prorocentrum; species Prorocentrum cordatum. Next base: position 63,692 of record CAUYUJ010000560.1, read on the forward strand.
CCCCCTCCTCCTCCTCCTCCTCCTCCTCCTCCTCCTCCTCCTCCTTCTCATCGCCTGTTTCCTCGTCCACCTCGTCGTCTGCCTCCTTCTCCCATCCGTCCTTGTGGCCCCTGGGCTGAAGCGCCCATGGAAGAAGGGCGAGTCATGGGACTCTCGAGTTCCCCCCCCCCTCCCCCTCCCCCCCCCCAAAGGTGGTGGTGGAGGAGGAGGAGGAGGAGGAAGAGCGTTTGGAAGAGGAGGAGCAAGAGAGGACAGGACAAGGACGACGACGACGACGACGACGACGACGACGACGACGACGATAACGACGACGGCGCGACAGGGGGGGGAGCGGGAGGAGAGGTGGGAAGAGAAGTGGAGGAGGAGGAGGAGGAGGAGGAGGAGGAGGAGGGGGAGAAGGTGAAAGATGTTTAGGAGGAGGGCCGAAAATCCGACGGCTTGCTAGCGGTTGCCGGCTGCGCCACGGGTGGCGCACTCGGCGGCCGAGAGTAAAACGGCCACCCGACAGGTGCGACGGGTCCAGTCAGCCCAACCCAAGTCACGGAGACATCGACAAGCTATGTGGGCTACGACACAAAAAGATGTGTATATATGTAGAAAAACCATCAAAGTCCTTTTAGGGCTATAGGGCGATGGGGCTTTGGGCGAAAGGGCTATAGGGCTATAGGGCCATAGGGATATAGGTCTATAGGGCTATGGGGTTATAGGGACATAGGGACATAGTGCTATAGGGCTGTAGGGCTATAGGGCTATGGGACTCTGGGCTCTGGGGCTATGCGGTTATAGAGCTATAGGGCCATATGGCTATGAGTCTATAGGCTATGGGGCTATAGGGCTACAGGGCCATAGGGCTATAGTGTTAAAGGGATATAGGGCTATTGGGCTATAGGGCTATAGGGCTATAGGCATGTAGAGCTATAGGGATATAGGGCTACAGGGCTATAGGGCTATAGCGCTACAAGGCTATAATGCCATAGGGCTATAGGGTTATAGGGATGTAGGTCTATAGGGCTATAGGGTTATTGTGCTATTGGGCTGTGGGGTCTAGGGCTATAAGGCTATGGAGCTATAGGCCTGTTGGGCTATAGGGCTGTAGGGCTTTACGGGTATAGGGCTATAGGGCTGTAGGGCTATTGTAGTGGCCTTCGGCCAGTGCCGCCGATCCGGGTCGCTCGGGGTTATTCTCCAGACGCAGACATTATGGGCGCACACTCAAACGCACACACGCAGTCACACCACCCAACCCGCGCCGCAGACATGGGGCCTGTCAGGGCGTCCTGGGGGGCTTCTCGGAGACTTTTGGGGGCCCTTGTGGGAGCTCTTAGGCGTCTGGGGGCGTTTTTGGGGGCATCTTAGGGGCCTGTCAGGGCGTCCTGGGGCGCTTCTTGGAGGCTTTTGGGGGCCCTCTTGGGAGCTCTTGGGGCCTCCGCTTTTTCCGCTTTTCGTCCCTCTTTGGGGTCTTCTTGGGGACGCTTGGGGGGGCTCTTGGGCCGTCACCCCGCATCCGCCGGAAACTCGCACCCCCCCCCCCCATCCCCCCTTCCCCGGCAGAGCCACCCCGGCAACCCCCCCAGAGGCTGAGGCTCAGCCTCGAGGCTGTAGCTGAGACTCCTTGAAACTCACACGCCAGATCGGCGGATATGTCAGAGTGAGGGGGCCGAACGGTCATTCACTGTCCCTGGGTGCGTGGCTGAAGTGGGATTTCGCGGTGCGGATTCTCGTTGTTGCTTGTTGTTGTTTGTTGTTGTTTGTTGTTGTTTGCTGTCGTCGTCCCACCCGCAACCCGCCCCGCGACCCACCCGCGACCCACCCCGCGACCCACCCCGCGACCCACCCGCGACCCCCCCGCGACCCGCCCCGCGGCCCACGCCGCGACCCACCCCGCGACCCACACGCGACCCACCCGCGACCCACCCGCGACCCACCCACGACCCACCCCGCGACCCACCCGCGACCCACCTTCGACCCAAACCACGTTCAAGGTACAAACCACCATTTTCGGCGCCTGCGGCGGGCTTTTTTAGCATTCCTTCCAGGTGGAGAGCCCGCGACCCACCCCGCGACCAACTCGCGACCAACCCGCGACCCAAACCACGTTCAGGGTACAAACCACATCTTTCGGCGCCTGCGGCGGGCATCTTTTGAATTCGTTTCAGGTGGAGAGCCCGCGGCCCACCCGCGACCACGATCAGGGTACATACCAATTTTTGTCGGCGCCTGCGGCGGGCATCTTTTGCATTCGTCCCCGGTGGAGAACCCGCGGCCCACCCGCGACCCATTCCACGTTCAGTGTACAAACCAAATTTTTCGGCGCCTGCGGCGGGCTGCTTTTGCATTCCTTCCAGGTGGAGGTGGAGAGCCCGCGACCCACCCGCGACCCAAACCACGTTCACTGAACAAACCAATGCCGCACAAGCGCGGCGGCGGATTTTTGCATGCCGTCTGCGCCCGCAACGCCCCGCGCATCCACACCAGCCCGTCCAGCAACTTTGCCCTGGCGAGTTGCCTTGATCAGAGAAATCGGGGAGCATAAAGTGGAAAAAAGGATTGCGTTGCCGTTATCTTGGGAAAGGAGGGGGAGGCAGGAGGAGTAAACAGGGGACGAGGAGGACGCGAAAGAAGAGAGGATGTAGAGGATGTAAGAAGAATGTGGAGAAAGAGGAGGAGGAGGAGGAGCAGCAGGAGGACGAGGAGGGGGAGGAGGGGGAGGAGGAGGACGAGGAGGGGGAGGAGGGGGAGGAGGGGGAGGACGATGATGATGGACGACAATGGGAGGACGATGATGGAGGCCGATGAGGGGGTGGACGACAATGGGAGGACGATGATGGAAGGACGAGGGGAGAGGGAGGACGAGGAAGAAGAGGAGGACGAGGTGGAGGAGGAGGATGACGATGACGACGAGGACGAGGACGAGGACGAGAAAGAGGAGGAGGAGGAGGAGGACGAGGAGGAGGAGGAGGAGGAGAGCGCCATCGACAGGGAAGGTGGGGGCCACGAGGTCCGCACTCTTATCCGCAATTGCGGGGTGCTATGTATATAGGGCTGTAGAGCTATAGGGCTCTAGTGCGATAGGGCTAAAGAGCTATAAGGCTATTGGGCTATAGGGTTATTGGGCTGTGGGACTATAGGGCTATGGGGCTGTAGGGCTATAAAGCTATAGGGTTATAAGGCTATAGGGCTATAAGGCACCCGGGCACCAGGGCGGTCCGCGGAAATCGGCGGCACACCTCACCTAAGCATATGAATCCGCTGGGACCCCTACAGAGGCAAGCTTTGATTTGGGAAGATACACGCCGAAAACGCCTTCCTCCCGTGCAGTGGTGTAGATAAGCGTCGTCAGCTAATAGTCTAGACGCTTCGCGTAATCTCACTGGCACATCCAGAAACGGTGCCCAGGCGAGTTGTTCTGATCAGGAATATGGAGGGGCATGCAGTGGAACGAGGGTTTGGGAAGCCATTATACCCCGTATGGGGGAGGATGGAGGAAGAGTCGGAGGAGGAGGGGGGGGAGGAGGGAGGAGGAGGAATCGGCGGATGAGGAATAAGAGGAGGCGGAGGAGGAGGAAGAGGAGGAGGAGGAGGAAGAGGGCGAGCAGAAAGGCCAGAAGCCTCTCGCATGCCTCTCGGAGTCTCTGTGGAGGCCTCTTGAGAGCTTCTTGGAGTCCTCCTCTGGCGTATTTGGGGGCCCCCTGGCGGTCCTGGGAGCCTGGGCGTCTTGGGTGCTTCGGGGGAGCCTCTCGGGCCCCCTCAGGGGTTTCGTGGGAGCCTCTTGGGGACCTCCTTGGGGCCGATTGGGGCCTCCTGGGTGCCTGCATGGGGCCCGTGCTGGGGCACTCTCGGAAGCCTTTGGGGCCGTCTTGGAGCCAAATCGGAAGAGCTCGATCAAAGAAGCAGGGGTCCTTGATTAACCTCCGCCCCCCAGGAGGCCAAAATTGAACCAGAACCTGCGGCGAATAAGCGATGTGCACCTTCTCGGACACTTCCATCGTTCGCGGCGCCTCCCTTACAGGCCCAGGGCATGGGGTCAGGGGAGGGGTCAAGACACCCTCCTAGATAGCAAGCCGTCTAGCTCACTCCCATCCGCCCTCCCAACACATGAGTAATACCCGAGCCTCAGCATGTTCAGCGGTCGTCTTTGGATGGGCAGTTACTGGGAACCAAAACCGAGCCCATGCGCGACGTTGGGGCGAGGTGCGCCACGCGTGCCATGCACGCCATGCGCGCTAGGCACCCACGGGGCCCGAGAGTGCCAGGCACGCCTGGTGCGCCAGATGCGCCACGTGCCTCCGCGTGCGCCAGGTGTGCCGCATACTCCAGCCGCGCCAGGTGCGCCCCGTTCGGGGCACGTGCAGAGTGTGTCAGGTGCGCTTGCGCACGTGACAGCACATATCGGGAAACATGTCGGCCCCCACCATCCATGTCGAAAACCAATGCCCATCATTGTGTCTGATGGGCCTGCGCACAGCAGGCCATACGTCACCACTTGACAGTGACCGCGGAGTGGCCGCGCATGATCCAGTTTTAGCCGCGAGGTGCATGTTGTCTTGTTTTCGTCAGGGATGGTAGTCCTGCGCGCAGCAGGCAATATGCTGACACCCCCGCCGTCCCTGTCAAAGTAGCCTGGCGAAGAACTCAACCATATGGAGTTGTGAGTAGCGCAGTTGTGGGTATCGTCTTCCGTGGAGCTCCATCTGGCGCGACGAAACGTTGTACTGAGCGGGGGAACCACATGCGAGTTCCGCCACTGAGACCTTCGATTGAGCTCCATATGGGGCCACGAAACCGTGTACTGGGTGGGGGAACCGCATGCGAGTTCCGCCACTGGGACCTTCGACTGAGCTCCATATGGGGCCACGAGACCTTGTACTGGGCGCCAGAACCGCATGCGGGTTCCACCACTCGGACTTTCGGTGGAGCTGCCTAGGGGAACACGAAACTGCGCCACGAAGCGTTGTACGGTGCGGACTGCGCCACTGCCTTCTGGAGGGCCACGAAGCGTTGTACTGGGTGGGGGAACCGCATGCGGACTGCGCCACTGGGGCCTTCGGTGGAGCTCCCCCTGGGGCCACGAAGCGTTGTACTGGGTGGGGGAACCGCATGCGGACTGCGCCACTGGGGCCTTCGGTGGAGCTCCCCCTGGGGCCACGAAGCGTTGTACTGGGTGGGGGAACCGCATGCGGACTGCGCCACTGGGGCCTTCGGTGGAGCTCCCCCTGGGGCCACGAAGCGTTGTACTGGGTGGGGGAACCGCATGCGGACTGCGCCACTGGGGCCTTCGGTGGAGCTCCCCCTGGGGCCACGAAGCGTTGTACTGGGTGGGGGAACCGCATGCGAACTGCGCCACTGCGACCTTCGGTGGAGCTCCCTATGGGGCCACGAAACGCTGTACTGGGTGGGGGAACCGCATGCGGACTGCGCCACTGGGACTTTCGTTGGAGCTCCCTATGTGGACAGGAAACGCTTTACTGCGTGGGGGAATCGCATGCGGACTGCTGGGACCTTCGGTGGAGCTCCCTCTGGGGCCACGAAGCGTTATACCGGTCGTGGGGGAACCGCATGCGGATTGCGCCATTGGGATATTTGGTGGAGCTCCCTATGGGGCCACGAAACGTTGTACTGGGCGGGGGAACCGCCTGCGGACTGCGCCAGCGGGACCTTCGGTGGAGCTCCCTATGAGGCCACGGAACGCTGCACTGGGCGAGCAACCGCATGCGGACTGCGCCACTGTGACTTTCGGTTGAAGTCCCTCTGGGGCCACGAAGCGCTGTACTGCGTGGGGGAACCGCATGCGGACAGCGCCACTGGGACCTTCGGTGGAGCTCCCCCTGGGGCCACGAAACGTTGTATTTGGTGGTGGAACCGCATGCGGACTGCGCCACTTGCACCTTCGGTGGAGCTCCCTATGGGGCCACGAAACGCTGTACTGGGCGGGGGAACCGCATGCGGACTGCGCCACTCGGGCCGTCGTTGGAGCCCCCTCTGGGGCCACGAAACGCTGTATTGGGCGGGGGAGACGCACGCGAACTACGGAGGAAGGAGGAGGGGGAGGAGGGGGGAGGGGGAGGAGGCAAGCTAGGTGCGCTCGCGTCAGATATGACCTCCCATCCCTTACTATGGCGAGGTCTCCTTTCTATTCGCACAATCGGATGTCGTAGCAAGCGATAGCATTACATGGCATAGCATGGTGTCGAAAATCAACACGTAGCATGACATAGCATGGCGTGGCGACGCCTCAAGGTGTGGGGGGGGGGCTTCTGCTGCCCAAAAAATCAACGAATCGGCACCGAATGTGTAATCACTTCCAATGGTTTCTTCGGGGGGGCATTTTTTAGATGCTGGGGCTTATTTGGAAGGACCGAAAACCATGCCGTGGCACGGCGCTGGAAATAATGACGCCAGCGCTGCAGCGGGAGTACGACTTGGAACGAGCGGAAACGCGTAAATGAGGCCAGCGCTGCAGCAGGAGCGGGATTCGGAACGAGCGGTAGCCCGAAAATGAGGCCAGCGCTTCAGCGAGAGCAGAATTGTAAGAAAAACAAGCGCGGAAGCGCGAAGTGAGGACGCGTAGCCTGAAAAACCATTGCGTGGCGACGCCCCAAAATGAGAGGTGGGGGGGTCCGCGGCCAAAAAATCAACGAATCGGCACCGAATGTGTAATCACTTCCGATGGTTTCGTTTTGTTTGTTTTTCGAGATGTGGGTGCCTATTTGGAAGGACCGAAAACCATGCTGTGGCATGGCGCTGGAAGTCATGACGCCAGCGATGCAGCGGGAGCACGATTCGGAACAAGCAATAGCCCGAAAATGAGGCCAGCGTTTCAGCGAAAGCAGCATTGAGGAAAAAAACGAAAATCCAATTCCCAGGAATCCTGTATACAAAAAATACGCGGAGGGGGGCGAACATTCCTTGGACGCCACCAGGCGAGACAGGGGAGTAGTACTCATATAGTTTTTCATGGTCGAGGAGTGACGTGGGGCACTGTCTCTTCAAAACGCTGACCCAATACCACAGGATGGTTGAGAAAAACAATACCAAGTGCTCGCGGGCCTCACGAACATGACCCCAGACGTGAAATCATAGGTTTGGAAGAGGAAACTCGCTAAACCGCCCACGCCGAGAGGGCAGGTGGGATGAAGACGTGCACGGCGAGATCTCACCTTTTGTCTTAGCAAATAAATCTTCACTGTTATATATGCATAGAACTCCCATGTCTACACACGTACAAGCTATGTGATATGTATGTGTACATGTATGCATGCATGCATGATTGCATGCATGTGTATATATATATGTGTGTATACATATATATATATATGTGTATGTATGTGTGTATGTACGTATGTATGTATGTATGTATGTATGTATGTATGTATGTATGTATGTATGTATGTATGTATATGTGTATATGTGTATGTGTGTATGTATGTATGTATGTATGTATGTATGTATGTATGTATGTATGTGTGTGTGTGTATGTATGTATGTATGTATGTATGTATGTATGTATGTATGTATGTGTATATGTATGTATGTATGTATGTATGTATGTATGTATGTATGTATGTATGTATACACCCAAATGCATACAAGCATAGCTCCACGCGTACCACTTTTGCGCACCAGCAAAGGTGATTCCTAGAGCAGTGAGGTTCAAAGTTTGAGAAGGAGTCGCCGCCCCCATCCGTGCAACGGATGCTCAGCCTTAGAGCTCTTGCCACGCGGGCACGGCACGGGCGGCACTTGCTTCGCATTCTTGAATCGAGAATCGCATGGCCCAAAAGAGTTCAGAACTTGTATTGCATATTTTGTTTAAGGAAGATCACTGGCCAATGACTCCCCCTTCTAGGCGAGATTAGACACGACCACCCCCTCCCCACCCATCCACCCAGCCCCCCCCCCCCACCCCGCCCCCGAAGAGGCTGGCTTTATCATTCTTCACATTCGTCACGCACGACCGCTCATTTTCAATATCAAATAACAGCATACGCTCAAACAAGTATCGACACCACCCGCCACATTTTGATACAAAAACCATGCCATGCGGTGCACATGTGTCGATATAAGGAGTGTGTGTTCGAAGAGCCCCTTGCAAAAGAATACATTGAGGGGCACATGCGTGCACACGTCAGAGCCAATCAAAAACAAGTGGCGTTCCAGAATGGCCAAGACATCACTATCCCAAAAAAAAGCGTTGTTCACAACCTACGAAAACCCGATAGCTCCCAATAGAAATGTGTTATGATGTCTGGATTTCTGCGGGCGCACACTTTCTCGCCATCCTCATTACCACAATCGTCATCATCATCGTCAGCGTGAGCCTTGCTAACGTCAGCACCGTCATCAGAATCATCATTATCGTCGGGATCATCGCCGCCGCCGTCAGCGTCGATGTCGTCGCCCTCGTCAGTCCTCTGCGCGCGTGAACTTCCGCATCACCATCACCAGCACCACCGTCGTAATCATAACCAGCGTCATCGTTGTTACCGTCTTGTCATCATCATAAGCTTCATCACCATCACCATCGTCGTCGTCGACATCGTATCGCCCCCGCCGTCATCACCACTTTCATCTCCATCGCCGGTCGTCACCATCGCCACCACCATTCCGCTGCTTGTAGGACGGACTCGTCCGCACGGTTGAATTCCATACGCACTTGCGTTCGTTGAGATCATAGCCAGACCATTTTCGCCAACAAGTTGTAGGCGGGAGTGTGGGATGTTGGCAAGGGCATTGGAGCTGACGGCTGCAGTGTCCGCATGCGGGCTGCATCTCATCGACGGCATCCGATAATCTCAAATGTTGCACCACGTTACGTGCACATCGACAGTGAAATTAGCCTGGCGAAGGATCCAACCATATGCAGTTGTGAGTACAGTCTTTGTGGGCAACGCATTCGGTGGGGCTCCCTATGGGGCCACGAAATGCTGTCCTGGGCGAGGATGACGACAACGTCCGACGACAATGATGACGATGGCGACGGAGACGGCGACTGACGACGACGACGACGACGACGACGACGACGACGACGACGACGACGACGACGACGACGACGGCGGCGGCGGCGGCGGCGACGACGACGACGACGACGACGACGACGACGACGAACCCCGATTGAGGCCGTCGGTGGAGCTCCCTAGTGGGGCCACAAAACGCTGTCCTGGGTGGGGGAGACGCATGCGAACGCCCCCATTGCGACCTTCGGTGGAGCTCCCTTTGGGGCCACGAAACGCTATCCTGGGTGGGGGAGACGCAGGCGAACACCCCCACTGGGGCATTCGGTGGAGCTCCCTATGGGACCACGAAACGCTGTCCTGCGTGGGGGAGACGCATGAGAACACCCCGATTGAGGCCTTCGGTGGAGCTCCCTATGGGGCCACGAAACGCTGTCCCGGGCGGGGGAGACGCATGCAAACACCCTCAGTGGGGCCTTCGGTGGAGCTCCCTATGGGGCCACAAAAAGTTGTCCTGGGTGGGGGAGACGCATGCGAACACCCCTACTGGGGCTTTCGGTGGAGCTCCCTATGGGGCCACGTAACGCTGTCCTGGGTGGGGGAGACGCATGCGAACACCCCTACTGAGGCCTTCAGTGAAGCTCACAATCGGACCACGAAGCGCTGTCCTGGGTAGGGGAGACGCATGCGAACACCCCCAGTGGGGCCTTCGGTGGAGCTCACTATGGGGCCACGAAACGTTGTCCTGGGCGGGGGAGACGCATTCGAACACCCCGATTGAGGCCTTCGGTGGAGCTCCATATTGGGCCACGAAACGTTGTCCTGGGTGGGGAGACGCATGCGAACACCCCCAGGGCCGTCGATGGAGCTCCCTATGGGGCCACGAAACGCTGTCCTGGGTGGGGGAGACGCATGCGAACACCGCCACTGTGGCCTTAGGTGGGGCTCCCTGTGGGGCCAAGAAACGTGTGAGGGGTGTGACGGCATGGGTGCTGGGGACGATGATGGTGACGATGATGAGGAGGATGTGGATGAGGATGATGCTGCAGATGATGATGCTGATGGATGATGGGTGACGGTGATGATGGTGACGATGGTGTAGGGAGACGGAGGGGATGATGATGATGATGATGATGATGATGATGATGATGATGATGATGATGATGATGATGATGATGATGATGATGATGATGATGGTGATGATGATGATGCTGATGCTGATGCTGATGATGATGGTGGTGATGGTGATGATGATGGTGATGGTGATGGTGATGGTGATGGTGATGGTGATGGTGATGGTGATGGTGATGGTGATGGTGATGGTGATGGTGATGGTGATGGTGATGGTGATGGTGATGGTGATGGTGATGGGAGGGGAGGAGGAGGAGGAGGAGGAGGAGGAGGAGGAGGAGGAGGAGGAGGAGGAGAGGAGAGGAGAGGAACGCGGAGCGCTGTCTCTTCAAAACGAGGACCCAACACCACAGGATGGTTTGGAAAAACCTACTGTGTAGGGCCCACGCTGCCAATCATCACCCCAGACTTTCTCGACGGTCTCAGGGCCCGAAACGGGCCCAGGGAGACTCAGACTGAGAAAAAGCAGCCGTCCAGATTGTGCGTGACGTTAGAGGTCAGGGCCCTCCCCCCTTCGCATCCGCCTCCCCCTGCCTATCCAGCGGCCTCGGGGACGCCATGGCCCAAGGGCGTTCCTGTCACCGCCCGGCAGGTGTTCCCAGATCACAGCGTTCGAGCATTGCGGGGCGAGGCAAGCAAGGACATGGTTCTTCGTCATCATCCTCTTTCTTCGCCGTCGTCCTCCTTCTCCCGTATTCGCCCGCCTCCGCTGTATCAGCCTCTCCCTCCCCCGTCTCCTCCTCTTTGTCCTCATCATGATATTATTCTTATTTCCCACGCATCGTCATTACTATTCTCCCTTGTTTAAGTCCCCATGATCATACTGCTCCTCCTCCTCCTCCTCCTCCTCCTCCTCCTCCTCCTAGTCTGCCTGTGAATGTGATGGCACTCTTCTAGCCGTTGCCGAGCTCCTCCCAGTCTGCCAGAGTATAACCACACACACAGCCACGGTTCGATTGTCAAGACCTGGCGCGCGAGTGCCTATGCAGCGTGACGGCTTGACAGTTGTTTCCACGATTTGGCCCAAGTTCAAAAAGTCATGGTGCTGTCAATCGATAGCCAATACTTACCCAGCTGCCTGCGGCAGACCCCGCCCCCGTGCCAGCGCGGCAGCGCAGCGTGAAGGAGGTTGAGTTTGAGGCCCGCGCCAGCGCAGCGAGCGGTCGGAACTCGTGTGGTTCTGAGAGTCGGCCTTGCCCCCTCGGTCTCGGGGACGGCCCGCAGCCCTCTTGGACCGGCTTGGAGGCTTCCCGGGCAGCATGAAAGCCGCATGCGGGTTCTCTTGGGGCAGGTTGGGGCAGGATTGGCTTCATGTGAGGCTCTCGATTCGGGCGTTGCCAGAAGGGCCCCATGGCCCAAGGTGCCTCCAGGAATTCCGAGGAGGCCCCACGGCCCCCAGGGCACCCCTCACGAGGCCCAGGGGGCCCCAGGGGCTCACAATTGAACGAAAAGCTGGGGGTACCTTGGGCCAGGGGCACCTTTAGCAACCCCCGCTCCATAGCTTACCCGAAGAGATGAAACCGAAACGCCTTGGGAGCAAAAAGTATTGTTTCCCATTATGTTCATCAGTGATGTTCGTCGCTTCGAGCCCCGCTGGAGGTCTTTTGGAGCGCCTTTGGGAGGCTTGCGAGGACATCTGAGGCATCTTTGGCTCATAGTCTCTGGGAGTTCGTTGGGCCGTCTCCCGACGTTCATAGGGTAAGTTGAAAGCCCACGCCATTTTAAAGCGTGGCCTGAATTCATGCGCGTCTTGAACCCAGCCTCGTTCCATCGGTCTTGCAGCTCTCTCTTGGACCGTCTTGAAGGGTTCTCAGGATGTGCGGGGCAGATTTGGGCCGTCTTAGGGGGCGTCTTCGGGTTCCCTGATGCTTTCCCGAGGAAGTCTGAAGCCAAAAGACCTTGGGAGCAAAAAGTATGGATTCCCATATGGATGTCAATGGCCTCGCTGGAGGCATCGTTGGGAGCCTCTTGTAGGCTTCCTAGGGCCATGTGGGGCATCTTGTGGACGTCTTAAAGCTTTCGGGGTGCTCTGTGGATTGTCTTCGAATGGCATTGAGGTTTTTGGCTGTCGTTGTGGACAATACCTGTGCGTAGAACCGCGTGTCAGCCGAAATGGGAGCGTACGAGCACGGAAGGAACGAGGACTCAGAAAAGCAGAGGTTATATTATGTTGTCTTCCCGGCATATGTGATGATACGAATCCAGCAGTTTCGCATCATGCAGCCCTTTTTACGGGTGAGCAATGTATAATAGGGTGCACCCTTGTAGCAGCGACAGCAACTGCGCGTCATCTCTCGACTCGGGCCAGCCCTAGGGGGCGCACGGTAGTAACACAAGTGTACAGTGGGGGCCCATGCCAAGAAACACCTTGCTTGCCTCCAGGGTGCCTTGGGTTTCTTGGGTGTCGATGGTTTTGCTATGGCAAGCGTGACGTTCCCACACCAAATATCAATTGACGTCCTGGGGTCTCAGGGTTGGGTTTAGTGTGGAAGTTTTCTTGTGGTCGGTTCCCTAGTGTACGCAATGTTTCTTGTGAAGCAGTTGCGAGTCCATCGCCACCGAGTTTGACGGACAAGGCATCCGTAGCCATTGGGCTAAAGGCCGACGTCCGTTGAAGAGGAATTGCAGCAGCTGGGTGAATACAGTGGAGGCGTTTGCTAAGGAAAAGTCTCAGGAGGCACCAGACCCTGGAGGATTCCTTATCCACTGAGGGCGGCGGTGACATCCATGGCCGATCCACGATTGGAGTTCCACTGGCTTCCAGACCCTGGATTACTGATCTCAGGCTTCCATATCCACTGCCCACACCGTGAGTGAACGACTCTTGCCGTTACCACACATCACGATACGATCGTGGAGGAGTCGGTATACATTATTCTTCGAAGATTTGTACATTGGGAAACCCTGGGTGGGACCCCCCTTACACAAATTCCAGCCCGTGCTGTCTGGAGGCACCAGGAAGGCCCCCGCAGGCCCCCAAGAGGCTTTCAGACGGCCCCCAATGGCTCCCAAGAAGCCTCCACGCACCTTCGAAACGGCCCAACAGCGCCCCACGACTTTCCACGATGGCTTGAAGACGGACTAAAGAAGCCCCCAAAACGTTCCCAGAAGACTCCAGGAAAGTCCCCCAAAAAGGCACAAGAAGTAAAAGCGTTCCGACACTTCTTACAAAAAACATGGATGTTTGAACCTTTCGCTTTTGCTCCTTAACGCCGTCCGAGACCGCCCAAGAAGCCCTCGGGATCGCCCCAAGACGGCGCAAACTGCCTGCAAGAAGCTCGAAGACGGCCCAGGACGGCCCAAGGACGGCCCAAGATGCACCCAGGACGGCCCAAGGAAGCCTTGAGAGGCCCCAAAGAGGGACCCAAAACGGTCCGAGAACGCCCAAGCCAGCCCCAAGACGGCCCAGGAGGTGCCCATGACGGCCGAAGGGGGCCCCAAGAGGACCACAAAGCGGGCCCGAGAGGCCTCCGAGGAGGAGGAGGAGGAGGAGGAGGAGGAGGACGGCCTCCACGAGGCTTCACCAGTCCCTCCAAGAGAGGGCCGGACGAGAAGCGACAGGCGCGCTTCGCAGTCCCAAGAGAGCAGTCTTTGACACTCTCGGATCTCGAAAACTACCCCTGGATGCCAACACCGAGAAGCCATGCCGGAAGTGCAGCGTGGACGAAAGCCCCGCGTTTCCCATCCTCTTCCGTCTTCTCTTCCTCTGCGTTTGGCCCCCCCTCGTTCCCTGCCCCCCCCCTCGTCTTGGTCATCCACGGTGCCTCATCCTGCCCCCATCCCTTTGCTTCTCCTTGCTTCCCCATCCACTCCTCTCTCACTGCTTCTTTCCCCCCTCCTCTTTCGTAAGCCACCGTGTTTCTCTCCCCTCCGAGCTCGCATGAGCGCCATGACCCGCACGAGGCCTACGTGCCCAATGTTGCTGCCACCCGGCGTGCGCCACAGGGGGCTCCTCCTCCTCATCGCATTGCCTCCTCTTCTCCGGATGCCCATGAGGGTCATGAGCCCTATGTCCCCTAAGAGCAGCATTAGCCCCATGGGCTTCATGATCCCATGCGCCCTACAGGCAATGTGAGCACCACAGCGCCTCATGAACGCTTCCATGAGGGCCCCCGAAAGGCCCCCCGAAAGATACAGTCTGTCATAGAGGCCGCCGTGTGAGCCTATGAGCCCCACGAGCCTTATTAGCCCTATGGGCCCATTGCTCTATGATCCGTATGAGCCCGATGGGCCCTACGGGCAGCCTGAGCCTTATGAGCCTTGTGGGGCCTACTGCCCTATGAGCTGCATGAACCCTAAAAGCCCTACGAGCCCTACCAGTTTCGTGCTTCATGCAACACCATGGCCCTTATGGCCATCCTGGCCTGGAGGAGCCACGGATTTCCTACAGAGAGCCCATAAGAACCACAGCGCCTGTGAACCCATATGAGCCCCAGTCGACAAATGAGTTTTATGAGCTTGAACCTCACAACCCCGTCGGCGTCGTGACGCCCAGAACTTGATTGGGCCAGCGAGCCCCAGGGGCCGTATGCCCTATGGCCCCCATGGCCGAATTCGATCTACGAGTCCCTGAGCCCAAATGGCGCTTGAGAGTCCTGAGGCAACGAGCCCCATCAGTCCCATCAGCCCTTGAGCTTCCCGGACACCAGCACACCAGCGCCAGAGCGCACCGCGGCGCTGGCGACTAGCAGTCACGTCGCGCCCCCCTGGCGCCATGCGACCTAGATGTCAAAGGCAAAGCGAAGCGATTTAGTAAAATTGTGTGTGCGTATTCTCATACATACACATGCACAAGTGCATATGTTAGCCAACGTGGACCTCAAACAGTGTGTGTCTAGCAATCGGTGTTGTACTAGATAGGCGGAGCAATAGATGTGATGCAGTCTACGTGGTGCAATCTATGTTGTGCAAATAATTTCTGTTCGCGGTAAGTTGTCCACTCCACTGCTCGCGCAAGCATCCCACCCACCCACCCGCAACTTGGTTTGCAAAATCTCTTAAGACCGTGACGGTGGGTACCACATGGCACTTGGCAACAACAGCGACGCCGACGACGACAGCGACAACGACGATGACGACGCCGCCGACAACGACTACGACGACACCGACGACGTCTCCAACGACTTCGACGACGCCGACAACGACGACGACGACGACACGACACGACGACGACGACGACGACGACACCGACGCCGACGACGACGACGATGACAACGACGACGACGATGACGACGCCGACGACGACGATAACGACGACACCGACGACGACGACGACGTCAACGACGCCGACGACGACGACGACGACGACGACGACGACGACGGCGGCGACGACGACGCCGACGTCGACGACGACGAAGACGACAACGACGCCGACGCCGACGACGACGACGAAGACGACGACGACGTCGCCAACGAAGACAACGAGGAAGGAGGGAGGACGACGACGGCGACAACGACGACAACGACGAGGGAGGAGGGAGGACGGCGACGACGCGAACGACGAAGAAGGAGGAAGGACGGCGACGCCGACGACGGCAACGACGAGGGAGGAGGGAAGACGACGACGACGACGACGACGACGACGACGACGACGACGACGACGGCGACGAAAGAGGAGGGACGACGACGAGACGCCGACGACGGACGACGACGACGACGAGGGAGGAGGAGGAAGGACGACCACGGCGACAACGACGACGGAAACGACCACGACGCCAAAGAGGACGACGACGACGAACACGAGGAAAGACAGAGGACGACGTAGGCGACGACGATGACGACAACGACGCGGGAGGAGGGAGGACGGCGGCGACGACGACGACGACGACGACGCAAGAGCGCGCGCGCACGCTTTTGTTGAAAATCCGTGTTGCGAAACCTTGTGTTGTTGTAGGTTTTTTGGACAACCCGATTTTGAAATCCTTCCGAAACCGATGGGTTTTGAAGGTTTTCGGCATACGCGCGCGACGACGCGCGCGTCTGCACTTCGTTCCGTTTTTTTGCAGGGCATTCTCGTGACGGCACACGCGCAAGGGCGTTCGACAGATTTCGACATGAGCGCGCGCGAAGCCCGTTTGGTAGCATTTTATGAAAATCTTGAAAAACCTATGGTTTTCCTAAGGTTTCGCAAGAGCTCGCGCGGAAGCTTGTTTAGCAACTCTGTGCTGCGAAATACTGTGTTTTTGTATGTTTTTGGGGAACTCGATTGCGAAATCCTTCCCGCACCGAAGTTTTTCGAAGGATTTCGGCATGCGCGCGCGACGACGCGCGCGTGTGCACTTCGTTTCATTTGTTGCAAGGGATTTGCAAAAAAAGTGCGATGTTAGAACAAAAAAATGTCACCGCATAGTGTTTTTTTTACCAGGGAACCTCCGGGGGGGGGGGACCGGCCTAGCTGGGATGCTACGATTTCATATTTAGGATGGACGAGTGTGCAGAATATATATTATATATATATATATATATATATACACATATATATATATATGAAATCATATTATCCCAGGGGGAACCGATTAGTCCGGGGGGGGTAGAGTCTATTCTCTTTCTAGAAAACAGAATCTATGTTGCGCAACCTTCGTGGAGCAGTAGACGCAGTGCAACCGATGTGTTGCAATATACGTTGTGAAATCGATGATGCGCACTATGTATATATATATATATATATATATATATGCTCGGGTCCCCCCCCCAGCGACCCCCCAAAACGCCCAAAACACGAAGCCGCGGTCTTGAGATGCTGGCACCGAACAGCCGCAGACACATGGTCTGTCACAGCGGGCTGTGACCCGAGAAGTATTCCTCCTCATCTTACTCTCCCTCATCCTCCCCCTCCTCTTCCATCTCCCCCCTCGCCTCCTGCTTCTCCTGTTACTCGTCCTCCTCCTCCCTCCTCCCTCGTCCTCCACCTTCTGTTCTTCCACCTGGTCCTCTCCCTGTTGGAGAACTCAACTTTGGCCTGCCATCCAGGCTGACGAACTCATCCGCTCGGCCCATCCGTCACGGGCACCGTGCGCGCAAGCATATCGGTTTCGGCCGAGGCCACGAAACACTGTGTATCACAGGTGTTTCTGGTTTTTCTGGTCTGGGAACCAACGAAACACTGCGTATCACAGGTTTTTCTGGTTTTTCTGGCTTCTGGAGCTGAAATGCTCGCCGCGGCCTCGCCCCACCGCTCCCCCACCTCCTGTTTGTCGGCACCTGAAAACCAGAAAAACCAGAAAAACATGTGATATACAATGTTTCGTTGGTTCCCAGACCAGAAAAACCAGAAAAACCTGTGATACGCAGTGTTTCGTGGCCTCCGAGCAAGAAAACACTGTGTACTCTTCGGGGACTACAGCGCTCGCCGCTCACTGGCAGTGCTCCTTGAGGAAGGCCTCCTCCAGCATCTTCCCTGTTGCCAGCCACAAATCCTCGCCCCTGTGCCAGTACAACCACTGGTAGGAGCCAGAACCAGAACCAGAACCAAAGCCAGAACCAGAACCAGAACCAGAGCCAGAACCAGAGCCAGAACCAGAACCAGAACCAGAGCCAGAACCAGAACCAGAACCAGAGCCAGAACCAGAGCCAGAACCAGAACCAGAACCAGAACCAGAGCCTTGCTCGGAGGCCACGAAACACTGTGTATCACAGGTTTTTCTGGTTTTTCTGGTCTGGGAACCAACGAAACATTGTATATCACAGGTTTTTCTGGTTTTTCTGGTTTTCAGGTGCCGACAAACAGGAGGTGGGGGAGCGGTGGGGCGAGGCCGCGGCGAGCATTTCAGCTCCAGAAACCAGAAAAACCAGAAAAACCTGTGATACGCAGTGTTTCGTTGGTTCCCAGACCAGAAAACCAGAAAACCTGTGATACACAGTGTTTCGTGGCCTCGGCCGAAACCGATATGCTTGCGCGCACGGTGCCCGTGACGGATGGGCCGAGCGGATGAGTTCGTCAGCCTGGATGGCAGGCCAAAGTTGAGTTGTGGATTCGTGCTTTGGGCGCTCTGGGGGGTCGCTGGAGGGGGGATCGACCACATATATATATATATATATATATATGTATGGTACAATTTAGATGGTGCGCAATACATGTCATGCAGCCGACGCGGTGTAGTCAGGGGGATGCAATTAGGGTGGTGCAATACAACCGGCGTGGTACAACCAAGGTGGTGCAATATATATATATATATATATATATATATATATATATATATGTGTGTGTTGTCAAGTCTGTGGTGTGCAACCTTTCTTGGTAATATATGTGCTGCAACCTATGTGGTGCAGTAGAGGTTGTGCAATATCTGTGGTGCCAAATATGGTGTGCAACATATATATATATATATATATATATACATACATATGGTGCACAATTTACGTGATGCAATCGACGTGGTGCAATATGCGTGGTGCAGTCCATGTGGTGCACTACATGTTGTGCAACCGACGTGGTGCAATCTATGTCGTGCAGTCCACCCTGTCCATATTGAAATTGTTAAGCCCATTGCCCTCGCAATCATCTCACCCACCCGCTGGCAACCTGGCTTGCGAAACCCATGCGTTGTGGAACCTATGTTGTGCAATCTATAGAATGATCATGTGTGTATATGTTTTCTACACACATATATATATATCCGTAGCCATTTTGGCTCAAGGCCATGAACCGCCCCGACGACCGCGAGTCTTTCGGGGCGTCTCCAGAGCGCGAGGGAGGTTCCGCTTTGAGGCCACTCTCCAGACCAGTTCTCTGGCGTCTCGGTTTACAGCACATCTACTTCTTACATCCCCTGCGGGGGCTACTGAGGTTTCATCCCTCATTCCTTTGCCATCGCTCCGCACGTCCTCTTCG
Source organism: Prorocentrum cordatum (assembly GCA_963575745.1). Classification (NCBI taxonomy): domain Eukaryota; class Dinophyceae; order Prorocentrales; family Prorocentraceae; genus Prorocentrum; species Prorocentrum cordatum. The sequence continues at coordinate 82,604 of CAUYUJ010000560.1, forward strand.
GTGCCTGATGGCCCTGTGGACTCTTCTCAGCATAGTGGTGCCAGTGGCGGGCGCGTGGGTGGTGCTAAAGTGATCATCGGGAAGAGTGGCGGGCGAGGCTCGGCAAGTGCTGCTTCCGCGTCGAGGCCCAGGCACTGCGGCAACGGCGACCAGTCTGAGGAGCCGAGCAGCAAAGCCAGCCGCGTCGACTCGCTCATCGAGGCTGACCCGCGGCGCCAGGCGAGTAGCCTTGCAGCAGGCTCGTCTGGGGGTGGCGGGGCGGCCGCGGCGGTGGAGGCTGGCGCTCCTGTTCACGTTCCTGGCTCTCCTGGGCCTACTCCTGGTACGCCAGCCGTCCCTGGCGAGCGCGTCGTGCGCTGCTGCGACCTGGATGACATCCTCAACACGCTCCGCGCTGACATCACCCAGTCGGCGCACGCGTCGGTTGCCGAAGCTACAGCCAAGATGGGGCGCAACATTCATGAGGGGACGGCCAAAGCTGTTCGTGCCCTTGCTGTTCGACAATAAACTTTCAACGAAAAAATGGGCCTCAGAGTGCGCGACCTCGACTCTCGGCAAAATATCTTAGAGCACTCACACAAGGCGATGCAGGATGAGGTCAAGCGGCTCCAGCAGATTGTTCATCAACGTGAGCAGGCGGCGCCTGCTGGATACGACGTTGCAGAGAATGCCAGTTTCACCAGGGAGCCAAACCACACCGTCTTCACGGCCACCACACAGGAGCCCGTCGCGAAGGAGGAGGCCCGTACCAGTGTCCTTGAGCGGATGGCGGCGGGTGGCTTCTCAAAAAACCAATGGGAAATTCGAAGCGACAGCCCAGGACGGCGCTTCATTGTACAATTCAAAGGTGCTGAGGGCCTCGCCGCGCGCCACGCCCAGCAGGCTTTCAAGAAGCTCAGGCTGGACAACGGTGCCTGGAGGCGCTTTGAAGCTACGACCCCTGCTGGCACTCGGACTTCTTTGTTCATCGGTTTGGACAAGAATGCGCAGATGGTTCGCCGCGGGATCCAGACGAAGAAGCTCCTCGAGATCATCAAGCGCGAGGGCCTGCCTGGTCGATGGCGAGCGAACAGAGCGCAAGGAGTCATTTATCAAGGATCCCCCCTGTGGTCAGGGTCATCATTCCCGACGAAGCGAGCGAGGCGACATGTCTCCAATGGAACTACCGTATGGTCACTGATCTTGGCCTGGACAAGTCTTCTGTCAAGGACGCCTTCGAGGGCTTATTCGGCGAGGCTGAGCGAGCGCTGTGGTCTATTTAACGATCGATTTGCGCGCTGGAGACCACCGTCTGCGTCATCAGCACCGCTTGCGATGGGCACGTGGAATTCGCGCGCCCTTCTCCATCACGACCGACGGGCTGGTGGAGCTCGTGAACACAAGCTTCAATATCTGGCACAACACCTGCGCCGTGGCACTGTCATGGCGCTTCAGGAGGTCCACGGGGCCAAGGCGGAGCTACGTCAGGCGCCCCATCGGCTTCGCATTCCGCACCGTGCCTTCTGTTCCTTTCTTCCTCAAACGGACGCTGGGGGAGTGGCTCTCATCATTCCCTGTGATCCTGGGGTCGAGCGCAGGGCACGGTTCGTGCAGGAGACTCTCGCGCGTGGCCGGGTGCAGCGTCTGCGTATATCTGGCATCCCTGCCCAGGCTGCGACTCACGCATGCAGCACGGTCATATACAATGCGCACAACTTCAATCTGACGGACGGTGAGTGGGAGGTGCTACGAGCAAAGTTATCGGCGGACCTCACCATGGCCGACCTGGCTCCCGAGCGGGCCACAGCGTTCTTGCACGGCGACTTCAATATCTACAAGCAGCTGCCGATGTACCCACGGGCTCCTGAGATTGACCGTCGGCGGAGCTCTGGTGACACGGCCCGCAGGCCGCATGAAGCGCACTGGAAGGAGCTCTTCAATCGAATGGTGGAGATCAACAATGAGCTGCCGACGCACTATGTGGTCAACGAGTGGCAGCCCAAGCTCACGCAGATTGATCGGGTCTTCGTTTCGTTGCCAAGTTGGCAGGTGCTCCAACATCACATTTGCGCGCTCACTCCTGAGTACCCCGAGCTACTGCATGAGAGAGGACTTAGTGACCATGCGCCTGTCATCATGAGTATCGAGGTGCGTAGCGAGGCAGAGGCGTCGGAGCAGAGAATACCTTTGCATTTCTTCAAGGACCCCGAGTTCAAACGTCAGCACGACCGCCTTCGACCCTTGGTGGACTGGTTGAGCCTGTCGGCGCGGAGTAGGCGAAAGAGACACAAGGAGTTGATGTGCGAGGCCGCCAAGTACTTGCGCAACTTGCGGCTGCAGCGCCCGCTCGGCGAGACCAAGCTGATGGTATTCCGTTCGATGTCAAGGGCGGTCTGGCGTGATGACGTGGGACTCGGACGTCGGCTACTTCAATCTTGTGAGCTCGCTCGCACTTACCTCAATGTGACGGAGACGGAGGTAAATCTTATTCACCCCCCGTCCTTCGCCTGGGACTTCGCTCAGGAGCAGCAGTTGCACTTCGAGGCGCGGTCGGCAGCGCTCGATGAGAGGGAGAAGAAGGCCTTCGACGGCACATCGTTCAAGGCAGTCAATGCCGTCCGCAGGAGGCTCAATCGTCGGGCGGCCTTGTGGGCGCCCTGCGGCCGCTCGCTCAAGCTGCAGGGTATCAATGTGCCCGCGCAGGGTGGCGGTGTCCAGGTTCTCCACGGCCAGGAGGACATGATGGGGGCGCTCCGCGATCATTGGGCTCCCATCTTCCAGGCCAAGTCGCAGGTCGACGGGCGGGAGAGCCTGGCCGAGCGCTACATGAAGGACCACGCCCCGAAGCTGGCAGTGGCGGACATCTTGCCGCCTGACAAGCGTTCGCTGCTGCGAGCGGCGGCGAGGGCCAAGGAGTCTGCACCAGGCCCAGACGGGCTGCCATACTTGGCATGGCGGTCGCGCCCCGAGGCAGCGGCTTCCATCGAGGACGTGGTGCTCGACATTGCAGCGGGCTTACCGCCGCCAATCGACTGGAACGACCACTTACTGGCCTTCCTCCCCAAGGGGTCCTTCGAGGAGGACCTTGCTGACGGACTATATCGGTCTCCCGGGCCAACTCGGGCAATCGCTTTCAAGAATTCAGATTGCAAGCTGGTCGCTGCGGCGGCCAATTCCAGCATCAAAGGTGCGGTGGAATGCGCATCGCCTACTCCGCAGCGTGGATTTCTGCGGGGGCGGAACTTCCTGGACAACATCACGCTCTTGGACACGACTGCTCGCGTCGCGGGCTACCTGGATGATGTGGCCTCCCTCAATCCCCTGATGGCGCTGTACGACTTCGGTGACGCGTTCCCGTCGATGATGGTGGAGTGGCTCTTCGCGATGCTGGTCTTCTCGGGCTTCGAGGGGGGCCTGCTCCTCACTCTCACGCCGCTGTACTGGCTGCCCACGGCGTACGTCCAGATGGCGGGCATGATGGTACACTTCGCGTGCATCACCTGCGGGCTGGCTCAGGGCTGCCCATCGTCAGGCTCGCTGTGGGCCATCATCATGAATCCCTTTATTCACTCACCACATGCAGCGGTACACGGACAGGAGCTCGCGCTCGGCCCTGGGCGTGGGTGCGGATGATGTGGGCGCTGTGTTACGATCGAGGCGGCTATTTCTCGGCATGTGGAGGGCATTCGAGGCGGCCCGCGCGTTGGCAGGGCTGCGCTTGAAACTGGCCAAGTGCGTGCCCATTCCCTTGGACGGCCCCGTGACGGAGGAGTCCAAGCAGGAGCTCACGTTGTGGCTGCAGACATGGATCCCGAGCTGGGCGGCCATGTCGGTTCGGGGCTACGCCGAGTATCTCTGGTACATGATCGGGCCAGGAGCGCCGGAGCAGGACATCTGGAGGAAGGCTGCCGCGAAGTGGCATGCGCGCGTCATCGACCTGGCCCAGTGCGGGGCTCACTCGTCGCTGTCGGCCAAGCTCTACAACCAGAGGATCCTTCCTGTGCTGGGTTACCTCCAGCAGGTTGCGCGGGTGCCCAAGGAGCTGTTGGATCGTGAGGCGTGGGCCATCACGAAGATCTGGCACATGCCGTCGCAGAGCCTGGCCAGGAACGATCTTCTCAGTCTGGGGCAGTGGGCGCCCTCGCTGAGGATCAGGTCTATGCAGGCCACAGGACTCGCGTCACTCATGAGAGCTGCGACGGTCACGATCACCAACTGGCAGAGCCTTCACTCATGGCTCCAGGAGCAGACGGTGAGCCACGGCTCCCTCCTGGCGATCGGCCAGGCGCGGTGCACGCCCGTCCACTGGAAGACACAGCCAGTGGTGGTGAGCCTGGCGGAGGCCTCCGAGAGCTTCGTGAGTGAGACATCGCTCGCATGCCATGCCGCCCAGGCGTGGCGCGCCCAGGAGGTGGAGCGCGCTGCTGCCGAGGAGAGGGCGGCACGCGTGCGGGTCCAGAAAACTATTTCTCGCTCCCTTCACTCCTCCCTTTTCCCCGACGTTCTCCCCAGTGTGCTGGCGCGGCGTCAGAAATCTTGGGGCCTCAGTGCTGTTCGCCACTCCTGGCCTCCTCTCCGTGGAATACTCGAGCAGGTCAGCCCTGCGTGGCAGAGTGCAGCGTTGAAGACGATAGTGGGAGCGTGGCTAACAACGGCCAGGCTCCACACGGCGGGCGGAGTACAGGCTTGTAAATTTCGTTGCCGTGAGCCCCCGCTGATCCCAGCCCCAGATACTTTTGCTCACTACCTCCAGTGTGAAGTTTTGTGGGGTCTGGCCTATCCAAGGGACCGTGACCCCCCGTCTTGTAGTCTGGCCAGGATCGGGCTCAATGGAGCCCCGACTCTCGAGGCCGTGGAGGCCATTGTCATGGCGTTCCACATGTACAACACTGCACGTGTCTCGCATCCGCCGTCGCTCCAGCAAGAGGAGTGGGCTGGTCATCTATACGAAAGTCGACGAGCAGCAGTGGCTCTCGTGGAGTTAACTAGAGCGCCCGCGTAGGCCTCGCAAGGACACTAGTGGCGCCCCTCATGTACGAGCGATATATATATATAGATATATATATATATATATATATATACGCAACCTATATCGTGAACGATTTAAGTGTGCGCCGCAGGCGCGAGTTTTCTCGTCGTGCACTCTACTTGGTGTTATCCAGCGGCGGCGACAACATAGCCGCCAGACAGTTAGAAAGGCCCAGACGACGGGCGGCGACGCGGCGGCAACGGCGACAACATAGCCGCCAGACCGGCCACACGGCCCAGACGACGGGCGGCGACCAGGCGACGCAAGGGCGGCGACGGCGACAACATAGCCGCCAGACCGGCCACACCAAGCACTGGGGAAAACTGCACATCCCCAGGGGCATGGATAACCCCAAGCGGGTAGGTGTTAGTTCTCTTTCAGAAAGAGGAGTCTATGCGCTGCAACCCGCCCTAGCGAACTCGAAGTTGTCAACTCCATTGGTTGCGCAATCATCCGACCAACCCACCCGCAACTTGGTTTGCGGCGATTGCGATGGCTGCTTGGCGCTGGCTGGCGCATCGCTGCGTCCGCGCTAGCGCGCGCAGGCTCGCGCGCAGAGCGGCCAGCGCGTCTGGCGCGACCGACGCGGCCGCGGTGACGCTGACCGCTGCGGACTGCCCCAGCGCGTCTCGCAGGCCGCGCTGACGCGCGGGCACTTCAGTGCGAGTCGGTGATTCGGGCGGTCGCGGTATCACTGCGACGTCGACAATGGCTGACACGATGATGATAGTAGCGGTGCTGGTGATGGTGATGGCAATGACGACGGCACGGCCACTGACGGGGCCAATGCTGATCGCGCCGATGACGATCATGGTGTCCACATTTCGGCGAGGAAGGTTTTGGAAGGATTTCGACATGCGCGCGCGGCCGACTGGCGAGACCAGCCAACACGCGCGCAAGGGCGCTCGAATAATTTCGCCATGCGCGTACGAGGGGCCCGCTTGGCCGCGTTTGACGACAATGTGGAGCGCGCGCGCGCCGACCTGTTGGAAAATACATGGTGCGAAGCCAGTGATGTTGTATGTGGTCTTGAAATTTTTACAAAGCCTGAAATTGTTGAAAGTTTCCTACATGAGCGCGCGACGACGCGGGCGTGCAGACGGTGTCACTATTGTGGCAAAGGATGTTCGGAAATATGTAGTTTGTGATAAACGATTTTGCGCGCATAGTATAATTTGATTAAGTGAGGGACGGTAAATAGTTTGGCTGCGATGATATGATATCGGAGAAAAACATGATACGTGTTTTCAGGTTTATAGGGCTAGAAGGCTATCGGGCTATTGGGCGACAGGGCTATAAGGCTATAAGGCTGTAAGGCTATACGGCTGTAGGGCTATAGGGCACCCCCGGGCACCCCCAGGCACCCCCAAGCACCCGGGCACCCCCGGGAACCCCCAGGCACCCGGGCCCGGCCACCGAAATCGGCGACGTAGGTCACCTACGCAAATGAATCCGTTAGGACCCTTGCAGAGGCAAGCTCTGATCGGATAATTTTTTATGTTTAAGACAAGCGAAGGGGCAAAATCAGATGTAGATTGCATGACCCAGGGGGAGCGGCGAAACCTCGAAGGGGGGCGACATGTCCTATTGGCTTAGGAGAACCAACGTGGCGCAATAGATATAGTGCAAGCCAATGCAAAGCAACGCAAACCAGCGCAAATCAACGCACAGCAATGCAACGCAGAGCACTGCAATGCAATGCAACGCAATGTAAAGCCATGCGAAGAAACGCAAAGCAACGCAAATCAATACCGAGCAATGCAACGCAATGCAAAACCATGCAAAGCCAAGCAATGCACGGCAACGCAAAACAGTTAAAAAGCATGCACAGCAACGCGAAACCATGCGAAGCGATGCAAAGCGATGAAACCCATGAAAGACCATGCAAAACATTGCATTACAGCACGAACCAATGCAAAGCAATACAATGCAATGCAATGCAACTCGATGCAAAGTAGTACTAAGTAATGGAAGGAAATGCAAAGCACGGCAGAGCAATGCAAAGCAATGCAATACAATGCAAAGCAATGCAAAGGGATTGCCGTGCAACGACGCAAGGAACGCAAAGCTATGCAAAACAACGCAGACGAATGCAAATCACTGCCAAGCAATGCAAAACAATGCGAAGCAATGCAAATCGAGCGGCGACGAAGCGGCGGGCGGCGACGAGGCGGCGACGGCCAGAACGGCCCGCAGGCCCAGACGACGGGCGGCGACGAGGCGGCGACAGCGGCCACATGGCGGTCAGAGCAGCCCACAGGCCCAGTTCTTCAGAAAAGAAATGAAAACCCTAAGCGCAAGCACCCCTTAGAGAATCTAAATCAAAAGTCACGTATTGCGAAGCACCCTCGAACCCATTATCACCGAGCTTGACGGGCAATGCATCCGCAACCATTCGGTTCAAGGCCAATGTCCGCCAGAGAGGGACTGTAGCAGCTGGGCGAACGAGCGAGAGAGCCCGACCGCTACCGCACGTCAGGATACGGCCGTGGGGAAAAGGCAGGTGCACCTCACGTCTCAGACCTTGCCCGGCCCGCACGGCCAACCAAGAGCTACACTCGGGGGCGGAAAAGAGGGGGGTGATGACTAGGGGGGGGTGGACATCATGGCGGGGGCCATGATATTTCCCCAGATTTCATGGCGCCTCTTCTTGTTTCATTACGTCCCTGGCCCCCCCGCTGGGCCGCGCACATGCCGCCGGTCATGATTTGCACCCCCCCCTCTTGGACACCCCCCTCTTGGCCGCTCCCGAAGACTGCTCGTCTTGCAGCTCCCTGGGCACCGAAAAAAGTGGGTGCCGGGGAGCACTTCTCTGCGCACGGCGGCGAGGCCGAAGTGTGCTGCACCCGCGAGCGGCGATGCGGGGCGACCTCACGCGCATGCGCCGGCGCGCAGGAGTCAGGAGGGGGGGAAAAAAAACACACAGAGACACAATGAATCGTCGATCCCCCAGAGAAGATGGGAAAATATGGGAAGTGGGGGGGAAGACCAAAAACCCAGAAAGCATGGGAAAAGATGGGGGATCCCGTCATTTGTGTGTATTCATTCGTGTGTCCCAGGGCCCCTTGAAGGGAAGGGGGAAAAGGGGGACGAGGCGGCCGCGGAGGGCCGGAGGAGGGGGAGGGCACTCAGACGCGGAAGAATTCCTTGTCGAGTGGGCCGGCGCGGCCAGCAGCGGCAGCGGGGCCGCGGCGGCAGCCGGGCCGCGGCTGAGGTGCACCCGCGCCAGGGAGAAAGTGCAGAGGGGGCGACTTGCTGGGACCCCGCGCATGCGAGGGGGGGGGGGAGGAGGGGGAGGGGGCGGGGGAGCTGGGCGGGAGGGAGGGGAGGAGGAGGGAAGGAGGAGGAGGAGGAGAAGGAGGAGGAGGGGAGGAGGAGGAGGAGGAGGAGGAGGAGGAGGGAGGAGGAGGAGGAGGAGGAGGAGGAGGAGGAGGAGGAGGAGGAGGGAGGAGGAGGGAGGAGGAGGAGGAGGAGGAGGAGGAGGAGGAGGAGGGAGGAGGAGGAGGAGGAGGAGAAGGAAGGAGGAGGAAGAGGAGGAGGAGGAGGAGGGGGAGGAGGAGGAGGAGGAGGAGGAGGAGGAGGAGGGAGGACGTGGCGGGGGAGGCGAGGGGAGGGGGCGGGGAAGCTCCACCGGGCAGCAAAGGAGTGTTCCAACGCGCCGCGGTAGCGCGCCCCAGCGCGCCGCGGGCACGTTGGCTGACATCTGTTTTGCGCGGATGCGCGGCAGTGTGCATGTGTGCAGAGTGCCTATGACAAAACGAATGTAGCTCTGATGGGTGGCACATCCGAGTGGAGAAAGCAGGCTTCGGATGATGCAAGGACCAGTCATTGCGACACCCCACCAGGAAGCATTCCGCATGTCCTTTTCCAGCTGATTGCTTCAGCGGATGAAGCTGTCCAGGGTCAACGGAGACAAGGCAATCATGAGCAAAACGGTGCGAAGGACGGATCCGTACTCGCAGCTCCAACTAACCTACAAGAACCACGATGGCAACCTCAACCATGCGTGCAGCAGTACCAAAAAAACACCGTTGTTGGAGTTCTGGAACTGTGTCTTCAGACCGCCGCGCAGAACATGCCCACAAGATCTACCAATAGCATTGCACACAATCCCGAAAAGTATTGAACGGCGGCAGCACAAGGCGAATCGTTGCCTAATTTCAGCATGAACTACGTCGAGCACCCCATCGCCACATCCATGGTTTCAAAAGTTAAGCGGGGGTTGGCACTATCAAGTACGGACGCGGCATGATGATGACGTCGGAGATCTAAATTACACCTGGCTGCCGACCCATCAATTGTTCGAGATTAGTCGCAGTGGTTGCATTGGGGACTTCACAGAAGCATACAGAAACGCTCAAGACGTGGTCATCAAGTGCTGGGGCAGGCTCCAGAATATCACCAGAACAACAATTCTCAAATGGTTTCGATCCTCGAGGTGGTCCGCACGAGCGCGCCCTATGTCCATTGAAAATCGTGTATATCAATATTAGCCCAAACTGCGATCCCCTACAATTGATGCGGTGCAACCTAGGTGGCGCAATACATGTGGTGTACTCAATCTAGATTGTGCGAAGTAGCGCTATGCGATTACGCTGCAATGCAAAGCAATGCAAAGCGATGCAAGCCAGAGAAAAGCACTGCCAAGCAGCGCAAAGCAACAGAAAGCATTGCAAAGCAATGTAAAGCAATGGAACACAACGCAAAGCAATGGAAGCTCAATCCTGGCGAAGGACCCAAACCACATGCAGTCGTCAGTACCGTCGTTGTGGATATCGCGTCTGGTGGATCACCCTGTAGAGCCAGAAATCGTGTGAAGGGTATGCCGAAATGAGCCGACATGGGGCGCGAGGCCGCCAAGCGGGTCCTACCACTGTGGTTTGAGGTAGAGCCCCCTTTTTATGGGGCCACAGACGTGCGAGGAATGTGCCGAAAGGGGACGGTGCCGCCCTGCGAACGTCGCCACTGGGGCCTTCGGTGGAGCTCCCATTGGAGCCACGAAGCGTTTGAGGGGTGGGCCGAAACGAGCGTGACGCCCACATGCGAACACCGCCACCTGGGGCATTGGGTGAAGCCCCCTTATGGAGCCACGGGTCGTGTGAGGGGTGCGCCGAGACGGGGGACAGAATTGCATGCAACCGCATTGATTGGGGCTTTCGGTGAAGTTGCCCTTGGAGCCTCGAATCGTGAGAGGGGTGCGCCGAGATGGAGGGCGGAACTGCATGCAACCGAAGCCACTGAGGCCTTGCGTGGAGCTCCCTATGGAGCCACGGGGCGTGTGAGGAGTGTGCCGAAGCAGGGACACGCGGAGGGCAGAGGCACAGATGGGAGGAGGGAGAAGGGGCAGCGGGAGGAGGAGGAGGAGGACCAGTGTAAACCCACGATTCTTGAACGATGCTGGAAAAAACCCTCCTTCCAAGCTCCGTCTTCACAGGCCCTACAATAATTCGTTTCCACTGAGAGAAGTGCCCCGTTGGGGGATAACTGTTTGAAGACCATGAAGCGTGCCAAAGCACCGTTCTCGGGACTCCAACGCCACGGCTCAACATGGTAAGTGCGCGTTGGCGGTCCTGAACCACGCCAGAACATCATTCCTGGGACTACAGCACCGCGAATGCACGTAACCGTTGCGCCCTGACAATATTACATCGTTCCAAGACGCCATTTCTGATTTATTGACCCTGGAAACCACAGGACACTCTTGCAGATGTGTAAAACGAACGCGCGCGGCGATAAGACAAAAGCCACATGTTGAAAACCACCCGCTCTCCATCCGTTAATCTCTTGCAATGGTCTACGATGAGTGTGCGCGGCTGTAAAAACCACCCGCCCTCCATCCTTGAAGTTGTTGCCACTGTTTGGGGCGAGTGCGCGTGGCGCTAATGCGAGAGCCACATTTTGAAAACCACCCGCCCTCCGTACGTGGAACTGCTGCAACTTGTTAAGACGAATGTGCGCGGCGCTACGGCGATAGCCACGTGTTGAGAAGAAAAACTAAAGATAAAGATGCCCTCCATCCGCGAAACGCTGGCAACTGTTAAAGACAAGTATGCGTGGCGCGAAAGCGAGAGCCACATTTGGAAAAACGCCCGCCCTCCGTATGTGACATTGTTGCCAATCTTCAAGTTTCAGGGTCATAAGTGGTGACGATGTCCCAAGCCAGTTGTGCGCATGGTTGCCCACGACCCTTTGCTTTAACATTCGATTGTGAGGACGTCTCGAGCGAGGCGCTTGCTTCTGCAGCCTACGGTATGCGCCAGGGTTTAGGGTGCTCGTCCGCTCGCACCCAGGTTGATACGGTTTGCCTGTTAGAGTGGCACATCGGCAAGACAAGTCCCAGGCGAAACGCCCAGCCTGCCCTTTCGACTGGCCGCGGGGCGCGACAGGGAGGAGTTATTTATAGGGGGAAAAATTGAGGAGGAGGAGGAGGAGGAGGAACAGGAGGAGGAGGAGGAGGAGGAGGAACGCGGGGCGCTGTGCTGTCTTTTCAAAGCGAGGACCCAGAACCACAGGACTGCTGGGAACAGTGCACAGCAGTGCGAAGCAGGGCTAAGCAACGCAAGACAGCGCAAAGCAACACGCAAAGCAACGCTAAGCAATACAAAGAGCGAGCCTCGCACAATCAGACTGTGACCAAGGACGGCGGCGACTGGTGGCCACGGCGACTGGTGGCCACAAGACGGCCGGACCGACAACCAGGCCCAGTTCTTTGGAAGAGAAGTAAGACCCCGTAAGTGCAAGCAATATAAAGCAGCGCAGAGCAATACAAAGTGCGAGCCTCGCACAATCAAGTCGGGACCAAAGACGGCAGCGACGGGTGGACACAAGCCGACTGGACCGACAACCAGGCCCAATTCCTAAGAAGATAAGTACGACCCCCTAAGGGCATTGTTACTGGAATGTCGGCACACGTGCTCAATATTGCTACAGTGCGGGAGCTCACTGATATCATAGCATGATTGGATTTTTCCTGGACGAGGCGTTAACATTAAGAAGGCCGATCATAGATAACCAAAACATGCTACCATTTGTTGCATGCGAAGAGGTGACAAAGCATCCATGCTAACGTGCAGGTCCTACACCGAATTTGCCAACACCTCTTTGAGACACTGGAGCAAACCGCTCAAACCCTTTCTGTCCAGCTGTGCCAGGGCGTCAACGTCTCGTGCAAAGGGCCAACGCAGCCCAGCGGGTACCGCCACCAGGACCCCGTCCAGAGGGTCCTGCCCTCACCTGCCCCGCGTGCCCCCTTTTCATTCTTCATTGTCTGGGGCCAACACGTTCTCTGTTGATTCCCTCCCAAGTGTTTGATACTGTTAGCTCTGAGCGCTTCCCCCCTCCCCTCGCGCGGCCGCCCTCCTCTTCTTTCCTCCCTCCTGCACGCCGGACAATTCGCCTTTCGGTTGCCCCGATTAGCCTCACGCTGGTGCGGACTGCCTCTGCCTCGCCGCCGACGAAAAAAGTTTGATACTGTTCGCGTTACTTTGCATGGGTAGGCGAAAAGTGCGCCATACTTGTTCTGCGCGCTTGAAAGCCTACAGCTACGCTGGACGGCCAGATTTCTCGCAACAGCTCGCAGACGCAGTGCATTCCGCAAGCGGCATTTGAGCATCGGTCAAGCAGTCAGAGTGAGGTGGCCGAACGGTCATTCATTGCCCCTGGGTGTGTGGCTGAAGTGGGGATCCGTGGTGAGGATGTCGGTTGTTGCGTTATTGTTGTTGTTGTTGTTGCTGTTGGTGATGCTGTTGTTGTTGTTGGTGTTGTTGTTGGTGGTGGTGTTGGTGTTGGTGTTGTTGTTGTTGTTGCTGCTGCTGTTGGCGGTGGTGGTGGTGTTGTTGTTATTGCTGTTGTTGTTGTGGTTGTTGTTGTTGGTGGTGTTGGTGTTGCTGTTGGTGGTGTTGTTGGTGGTGTTGTTGTTGGTGTTGTTGGTGTTGTTGTTGTTGCTGCTGTTGGTGGTGGTGTTGTTGTTGCTGTTGTTGTTGTGGTTGGTGTGGCTGTTGTTGTTGTTGTTGGTGTTGGTGTTGTTGGTGTTGGTGTTGTTGTTGTTGGTGCGGCTCCTTCTGCTGCTGCTGCTGTTGTTGTTGTTGGTGTTGGTGTTGGTGTTGTTGGTGTTGGTGTTGTTGTTGTTGCTGCTGCTGCTGGTGGTGGTGGTGTTGTTGTTTCTGTTGTTGTTGTTGTAGTTGTTGTGGTTGTTGTTGTTGTTTGATGTCGTCGTCCCACCCGCGACCCACCCCGCGATCCACCCCGCGACCCCACCCTGCGACCCACCCCGCGACCCACCCGCGACCCACCCCGCGACCCACCCGCGACCCACCCGCCGACCCACCCGCGACCCTCTTTCGACCCACCCGCGACCCACCCCGCGACCCATCCGCGACCCACCCGCGACCCTCTTTCGACCCACCCCGCGACCCACCCCGCGACCCGCCCGCGACCCACCCGCGACCCAACAGCGACCCATCCGCGACCCACCCGCGACCAAGCCGCGACCCACTTGCGACCCACCCGCGACCCACCCGCGACCTAAACATTGGTTTAACGAAAAAATCGGCGCCTGCAGCGGGCTCGTTGTATAATTTGTATAACTTTGGGATCGATGTTCCTGGCCATGTTCCGGGCTCAGGACGGTACAGGTCCACACGGGTTGATTGACGTATGTACCGGCTTGAATCCGAGAGAATTTCGTTTGTTTGATTTCGGCACGGTTGCGCAGTGCTCAACAGCGATCGATTTTCGAATCAGCCATACCCCGTGATTTGGGGCATCTACGTGGATCAGTGGTTTAAAGATCGCTATGCCAATTCAGTTCAAGTGTAAGTGTCTGCCGACGTAGGTCGTCTTCCTTCACAGCCCCTCATCAATCGGTAATGGCCAGGACCCTGGGCAAGGGGACCCGGTTAGTGGTAGGGCCCCAGAGCATTCGAATTGGCCAGAATCACTACACCAGGTTTGCCATAGCTGGTGTTATTTCGGGTGACGGCAGTTCCGGTTAGTGGAAATGGGACGGGGGGGCGCCCCCGGTACAGATCATTAAACCAGGTTCCAGTAAACCCAGTTCTACCAACGCCCGAGTCAATCCTCATCTTCCGTCCTCCCTGTGATCTCACAGTACAGTCATCCTCCATCCCCTCCTCGCCCTCTCAACAACAGAGCACGGCGGGACAAGGACCCTCCCGAAGAGATCACGGAGGGCGAGATCATCTTCGGCGACGTATTCTGCGGCACCAAATTGCTGCAGGCGAAAATTTGGAGGAGGAAGTAGATCTGGGTGCGTACATGGAGGAGGAGGAGGAGGAGACGGAGGTAGAGGAGGAGGAGGAGGAGGAGGAGGAGGAGGAGGAGGAGGAGGGATGAGGAGGGTAAGGAAACGGGGGAGAAGATACATGGAGAAGGAGGGAAAAAATGAGGAGGCGGAAAAGAAGGAGAGGAGGAGGAGGCGGAGGAGGAGAAGAACGAGACGGCGCAGGAAGCGGAGGGGGAGAGTGGAGCAGAAAGATGAGGAATAGGAGTAAGGAAGAGGTGTAAACAAAGTAGGACGAGGAGGAGAAGGAGCTAGCGCAGCTGGAGGAGGGAGGCGATGCTTCAGCCAAGACATCCGAAAACCACCAGGGACGGCCGAGAGCCTGCGGGAGGCTGGCGAGAGCTTCTGGAAACTTCGGAACACCGCCACGTTCCGCACACGTCCCTCGACATGCCCCCCCCCCCTTCCCGGCCGAAACCGAAGCAGCTTCCCGTGGGCGAGGGAGGCCAGGCATGGGCGCACAGTGGGCCACGTCCGAGGTGGCCCCCCCTCCCCCGGGGCCCTCGGTGCCGGTGGGCTCGCTTGCGGCCCCTCTGCCGGCCACTCTCGGGCTGCCTCCCCCCTGGCGCGGGCGGGGTCGCGCCCGGACGCGCCGGAGGACTCCCGGTCGCTGCCGGCAGCAGCTGGGGCCCGCGCCCGGTCAAGAAGCAGGAGGGGCGGGGAGGGAGCGGGGAGGGAGCGAGGAGGGAGCGAGGAGGGAGCGAGGAGGGGCCCGGAGGGGCACTGGGGCAGCCCTTCCCCCTCGCCCTGCAGCGGGGGGCGTTCGTTGAGAAAGTTGCGCCCGGGAGGCCTCAGACGCGGGGGGGGGGGTCCTCATCCGAGGAGGGCGGCAGTGGTGCGCATGGCCAGTCCACGATTGGAGTTCCACCAGCTTCCAGTCCACGATTCGGGGGTGAACAGAAGCCCCACCCTGACACGTCGATTCGTGAATCGTCCGTTTTCGGTTCTCGAGAGGGCGCCGTGGCCGTCGTTTTCAAGGCTTGCGCCCGCCAGGTTTGGGCCCGAGGTCGTTTTCACGAAACCACGTTCTACTAAAGGGTGGCCTGTCCATCCCCGAACGATTGGAGTTCCACCAGTTCCCATGGCTCCTTATTCAATGCCCTCACCTTGCCCCCCCCCTCTGCGCGGGGACGAGCGACGCGGCGGGTGATCAGCAAGCCATGAGGGCGGTCGTGGGCGATTCCAGGCACCAGAGGGCGGCGCAGGAGGGCCCTGCGCGAGCAGCGACGCGCAGGCCGCAGCGCCCCCTGCAGCGGGGGGGGGCGCAGGAGCGGGGCGAAAGTCCACGGAAATTCCCGAGAGCCGCCGAATAGAGCAGTGGCGAGGCGTCTTGGCTTGCTTTGGTCCCACCAAAGAATGTTCTAAGAAGCTTGTTGTGGTCTCTACGAAAGATTACGAGAACATTCCTGGTTGAGTCTGTCTTGTTTCAAAGCATCGGGTTTATGATCCGAGAATAGTGTTTTCGCTCTTAGAACATTGCTGGGTTCCAAGAACATGTCGCGGTAGGACTGCAGGAATGCCGGGATGGTCGGTTCCTGCTCAACCTAATGCGACCGGTCTGTCACCATTTGTGGCGCCCTGGAGGTTTACCTGCGGCCGCGGGACCCCACAAACGTTGATCCAAGATGAGAAGAACGGCCCTGGGGAAGGGGTCGGAGAAGACCTGGGGCCCACGCATCGAGAAAATCGAGGCGCCCGATGTCTGGACAGTTCCCCCCCCCGCCCATACAGTAGGCACACGAAGGAAGATATCGGCTTGCCAGCGGGCACCCAACGAACACGTCTTGTCCCCCGATAGGCCCGGTGACCCCTGGGGCACCGTACAAAGCTCGAGGTCGACGAAGGACGCGTTCCTACACTTCTCATGGCAAGATTCCTTCTCGTATGTACCTGCTGCAGGCACGGGAGACCTGCTACGTGAGCGTGCTCCACCGCGGCGTCATCGCCAGGGCGTTCGAGGAGCTGCCAGAGGAACGGGCCGAGCTGCTGGACACGGTCGCGGGCGAGGGAACCAGGATCTTCGAGGAGGAGGGCGAGGAGAAGGAGGAGGAGGAGGAGGAGGAGGAGGGAGGGAGGGAGGGAGGGAGGAGGAGGAGGAGGAATGAGGACCAGTGAAAACCCAAGAGTCATCAACGATGTTGGAATTAACCCTCCCTCCAAGCTCCCTCTTCATAGGCCCCTACAACGGTTCATGTCCATTGAGGGAACTGCCTCGTTGAAAGACAGCAGTTTGAAGATCCTGAAGCGTGCCAAATCATTGTTCTCGGGATATCAACGCCACGTATCAACCTGACCGCTGCGTCTTGACGATCCAGAACGGTGCCAGAACGCCGTTTTTGAGAGTTTGACACAGCGAATCAACATAACTGTTGCGCCCGCTTAATCCTGAACCCTTTTCCAGAATAACCTATCTGGTACGCTGGTCATGGGAATCCGTGAAACCCTTGCAAAGTTTACAAGCAAATGTGCGCGGCGCTGAGGCGAGAGCCACATTTTGAAAAGGAGCCGCCCTCAATATGCGAAACTCTTGCAATATGCGCGGCGCTAAAGCGAGAGTCACAATTTGAACAGGAACCGCTTTCAATCCGTGAAATGTCTGCAAATGTTTAAAACGACTGTGCGCGGCGCTAAAGCAAGAGCTACATGTTGAAAATCACCCGCCCTCAATATGTGAAACGCTTGCATATGTTCAAAACGAATGTGCGCGGCGCGAAGGCGAGAGCCACATTTTGGAAACCACCCGCCCTCAATCCGTGAAACGCCTGCAAAAGTTTGAAACGAATGTGCGCGGCGCTAAGGCGAGAGTCACATGTTGAAAACCACCCGCCCTCAATCCATGAATCTCTTGCAGTTTGTTTCAACGAATGTGCGCGGCGCTAAGGCGAGAGCCACATTTTGAATCCCACCCGCCGTCCACATGTGAAACTGTTGACATTGTTTTAGCTTCAGGGTCATAAGTGGTGGGGAGGTCTCAGGCGAAACGCCCGGCCCGCCTTAAAAACTGGCCCCGGGGTGCGACTGGTAGGAATTATCTATAAGGGGAAGGAACGGAAAAAGGAGGAGGAAAATGTCTATTCGAGGTGGAGTTGGAGGTGACGCTCCGACCATCTTGCTTGAGTCTGACCAGCGCAAAGGAGGACGAGCAGAAGCAGACCTCCTCGTCGCCCTCCTTCCCCTGCTCCCCCCTTCCCCCCTCCTCCCACTCCTCCCCACCCACCTCCTCCAGCCAGGACCCCCAAGAACGTCAAGATCCTCCGAGATCGGTGCATCTTCTCGGGAGCCTCCCCGGAGTTCATCAAAACGCTGGAAGCGAAAGCGCAGGCAGGCCGCCACCCTTTACCATGTATTATCCTCCCGCAGCTGCTGCTGGTGCTGCTAGTGGTCATCATCCGACCCTCCCCCTCTTCGTCCTCATCCTCCTCCTCCGCCTCCTCCTCCTCATCCTCCTCCTCCTTCTCCTCCTCCTCCTCCTCCTCCTCCTATTCCTTATCCTCCTCCTCGTCCTCTTCCTCCTCCTCCTCCTCCTCCTCCTCCTCTTCCACCTCCCCCTCCCTGTCCATGTCATTCTCCTCCTCCTCCTCTTCCTCCTCCTCCTCCGCCTCCTCCTCCGCCTCCTCCTCTTCCTCCTCCTCCTCCTCTTCCTCCTCCTCATCCTCCTCCTCCTCATCCTCCTCCGCCTCCTCCTCCTCCTCCTCCTCCTCCTCCTCCTCCTCCTCCTCCTCCTCCTCCTCCTCCTCCTCCTCCTCCTCCTCCTCCTCCTCTGAAGAAGAAGAAGAAGAAGAACCGCAGGTCTGCGGCAGGCTCAAGGACCCATTGCAGGTGTATCGGACACGAGTTCTACTGGCCAGGGGTTGGCGACCCAACCTTCTCCCATGCCACAAGATGGTTTGGTCTCTGCTCCTGTGGAAAAAGAACGAGGCCTGAGCGTCCAAGAAGAAGCCAACTACGGTACGCAGGAAGCTTGCCAGGCCGCCGCCTTCAGGGCCCACGTGGCGCTATGGGCAATGCGGCTGTTCGCGCAACGAGGACCACTGGCAGTGGTGCAAACACTGCCACGCCGACCGCACGCCAGAACCAGGATGGACCCTCCCATCGCCCTGGCGCCATTCACGTGAGCAGTGGTCCTGGTCAAAGGGCAACTCCGGCAGCCTGGAGCTCTAACAGCCGCGCCCCGCGGGGCTCCTGCCGACGGGCCCGTAGGCTCGCTCTCCTGCTCTTGTTTGGTCTCTACTTGATGGGCTGGACAGCGGTGAGTTGGACAGCCTGCTCAGTATCGCCAACAAGACGGGGGACAAGAACCCCGCCACAGGGGTCCAAGGTCGCATTTCCGCCCTCTCGCGGCCCAGCCCCCCAGTGGTCGAGAAGCCCATGGAGCAGCGCTTGGCCGAGTCCAGGCGCGAGCGCGACAAGCTACTACAACGACCGTCCAAAGAACTGGACCAACATAACAAGTGGATCCAGAATGTGGAGGACCATGAGGGGCACAGCAACACCCTAGAAGCTAAGCTCGAACCCTTGGGCGTCCAGCACGCGGAGCTGGCCACCAAGTTGGCCGCCACTGGCGCACACTTCCCCTCCAGCATCGCCCCGAAGATCAAGCTGGAGGATCTTGTTTCGGGCAAAGTGGACTCCCTCGGTTTCGACATCGGGCTGCTCGGCGACCGCCCCGCGGACGTCGAAGTGGGTGAAGAGGATCGAAAGAAGATCAAGGAGCGCACCAATCAGCTTCGGATCTTCCTGGCCACCACAGCCAAGAATTTGTGCGCCAAGGCCATGGAAGAGGCCAAGAAACATGCGGCGCTGATCATGAGGCTCAAAAAGTTAGCTTCGCGGCCAACAAAATGATTTGTCAGCAACGAGGAGGAAGATGCAAGAGCCAAACCAGGAGGAGGTGAAGGAAATGTGGAACTTGCAGAGCCCGCTGCCGCTGCTTCCTCTTTTACCGCCGCCAGCAGTCGCAGTTGGAGGCCGTCAGACAGAGGTCGACGCAGCTCGAGCAGCGGAGGGGCGGCAAGAAGGATGAGACCAGCAAGACTTGAGGGAGCCCCCCTCGGAGTGCGCAGGTTGATAACCACGGCGCACCCCTTCCATTGCCATCTTGGTTCCGACATCCCTTTCGCGACCTCGCCCGATCCATTGAAGCAAGCATGCGCTCCGCCCAGTCGAGCTATGCCATGGCTCGATTATTTCAGTATTGCGGCGGATGCCACGGTGGATTCGGCACCAAAGAAGATGGGATGGGCTGTTACTGCTGGCGCTCCAGCAGGCACTACGGTTACCAAGCCTTCTTCCATTGCGACGGCGGCAGGGACTTCGGCTACCCCTTGTTCCTCGACGGCTGCGCCATCTTCGGCACCCTGCTCTTCCTCGCCTACGCGTTCGTCGTGGTCGGGCAGGCTCTCTTCCCCGCAGGAGCTCGATGCGGCTCGAAAACGACGCAAGGAACCCAGGCGAATGATCTACACGTTACGCTGGATTGTTTAGCGGATTGCCTTGGTTCTTCTCCGCGCACCCCCTCAATTGCCCCAGTTGAAGTTCGTGCTGCTAGAGGCGCGGACTTGGGCGATCCCCGCGTGGATCCTTTTTTTGGAGCTGAACATGCACCTGGGCGGCCTCTCCGCCGACCACACCCTGCAACGGCGCCCTGGTCAGGAGGGCCTGGCACTGGGAGAAGGCGGCGATGGTGGTCAGCTTCAGTCCACTATCGCACGCAGGCCTCACGCCGTTCCGAGCCGCCACGCCCCCCACGGTCAGAACCCCACCCAGGATGGCCCCCCTCCTCTTGGCCAGGACTTGCCTCAGCCTCCTGAGTCCGTCGTCGAAGACTCTCGGGCCTTCGAAACGTTCGCCGGGGTGGCGAGGCGGGCGCCGCGGCGCGCGCGCGCTTCAGAGGCGGCGCGCCGCTCGGCCCGGGCGCACTTCGCCGCGGGCGTCGAGAAGGCATTCCTGCAGGGCATGCACCTCGCCGAGATGCAGGGACAGGGCGACGCTCCACGCGAGGTGAACTCCACCCTGCCGCCCCGCAGCACAGCCGCCCCCGGGCCGGCGACAGGCCGCGAGCCCTTCGACGAGCGGACCGAGCAGCCGCGCTGCATCAAGCCGAGCACGGCCCACGAGGCTCGCCCAGGCCACGCGCGCACCAGAGCGCGACGCCCAGCCGGCGAGGCGGGGCCCCCAAGCTCGAGGTCACGCTCGAGACGCCTAGCGCAGGCGGCGCGGGCGGCTCGCGCCCGCGCTGTCCAAGCACGTTGACGATCTAGAGATCGCTGGGCGCAGGGAGCACGTCGACGGGTCGATCGGCCACATCAACAGAGTTTTCGGCAACATGAAGGATGACTACGACGATTTCATATTTCAGGGCACACCAGCACCGCAGCGTCGATGGAACAGCGACGCTCGACCAGAATTCGTAGATCGACGCCCCGACACTCCTCGGGCACTTCGACCGGGCCAAGGCGAAGGCCGGCGAGATGGCAGGAGGTCGGTTTCCAGATGTTTTTGTCTCACCCCTCGGAGCAGCCGCACACGCTGCCCACGCAACACCGCGTCGCCGCGTGCATCGTCGCACTGCAGAAGGCCAAAATCAAGCTGCCCATCCACCACGCGACGAAGCTCAGCTCGATCGTTCTGGCCACTCAGAACGGAGTGTTGGGCGACGATGCGCGCGCATCGACGGGTCGCCCACGCGGGAGGAGGAGACCAGTTACGGCATGAGAGGAGCCGTATACATGCGTCTGGGCAAGCGTCGCAGCACTGGCAAACAGGTCTGCCACTTGGTCGACGCCGCGAGCCGATCGCACAAGCCGGCGCGTCGATCACCATCGGGCGCGGAGCTGCTCGCAGCCTGCAGCGCGGCCGACAGCCCATTGGCGCACCTCCTCACGCTGAGCGATGATGCGCGGACCTGCCTCAGCCGAGGAGATCGGGAGGCCGCGAAAGGAAGGGGGCAACGCTGCGCCAGCCGAGCTGGTCGTAGACGGCACGTCCATCTTCTCTGCCCTAGCCGTGGGCCCTGTTCGACCCCCGTCGGAGACAAGCATGGCCGGCCGTGTCTGGCGTCTCTGACGGCTATCAGACCAGCTCCGCGCCAAGCAGATCGACGACGCGCTGCAATGCGTCACCAGACACATGAGGGCCGAACCCGCGACGATTCACGGACGGCAGGCTCAGCAACGCACGCGACACCATCAAGCTGAGCGAGGAAAAACATAAGAAGGCCTTACCAAGCTGGCAACACAGCGATCTCACCATCCAGGAGGAGGGCGATTCGAACGATTGGACCAGACCGCGTTCGCACATCCCCGAGTACGTTCGCGAAGGTGACGCCCGGGTGGCAGATCGCCCAATTTCACGGGCAACCAGGACAGAGATTCGGCGACTACGATCGGCGCGGTCATGCCTGGGCGCAGTTTGCGAGTTGCTTTGTGGCTGCCGTTTCCGGGGCCTTCGCGAGAGACAACGTCATAATTGTCGTCGTTTCGAGCGACGCTGTCATCCGCGATGTGTGTTCCATTGTATTAGAAGGAGCGACAGTGTCATGCATTCGGCCGCATTGAACGACAGTGTCATCCGTCTCCCGGGGGCTGGGGGGGCAGATAAGACGGGAGGCAAACCGCGCCCTTCGCAAACCGCGCGCTTTGCCGTCGCCGAGAGACGAAGCGAATGGAAGAACATGCAAGCGAGAGGATCGCTGTTCCCACTAACCACGGCAGTGGAGTGGTCGACAATGCGAAAGTAGAGCATGCTAAGTGAGTGTTGCTACCATCAACTATGTGGATGGAGCGGCATGTCCTAGGAAGGTTATGTTCAATCTAATCGCCCACCGTCTGCTGCCCACGCGCGACGGAGCTGGTCAGGGGAATCCCCTGCTCTGCGCCAGTGCTCGCCTGGAACTGTTCAGTGTAACGGTTATGTTGTGATTCGGTGGTGTTTTAGGTAGCTGGCACCTGGGATGCGACCGAGGCGCGACGGATTCGCTGGGGCACCAGACTCGAACGGGAGGCGACCTTGCTGCGCCATGTGTGGGAAGGGGAATATGTTGCGGCCGCGCGGCCCAGGATACCCCCACCCGCGCCCGCCTTACTTCGCGCCTGACACCTAGCCGCCGGATACACCTGATACTGATCAGTATCCTCTCTGTTGCAAGTATCTTCTCTATTGCACATCACTCATCATTAGTATCCTCCTCGCCCCTCTACATCCCCATCCTCCTCCTCGGAGCTGCCGCGGTTAGCAGCGCAGCAAGAGCTCCCACCACACCCGCCACGCCGCGCGCCCCGCGGGTGGAGGTAGAAATCGCGCGCGGCGGCGGGCGTAGGCTGGCCCGCCGTACTCTCTCTCACACACACACACACACACACCTCCGCCCCCAGAGCTCATTCTCTCGGTGGCATCGCCAACTGTTGCGCATAATGTTGAATGGGCAGACGACACACGACTGGAGGAGAGATCTTCGCCCACCCCGACTGCTGATATATCGACGTTGAACGGCGCGGGCAGAGCAGCATTACACGACGAGGATGCACTACAGATTGGCTTACCCAATCACACATGCGCGCAGCTCGGTCTCCGAAATTCAAGATGAACATCGGTCACGCGGGCGAGCAGTGCTGTTTTACCAGCAGATTAAGGGCACACTGCAGCAGACCACGTTTCCCTTCGTTCCCGAGGCATTTCTGGGCGCATCGCGATGGAGAAATTTCGCATCGGCTCCGTTTCCGCGGCACTCTTCCCAACCTCTCTGCCGCCCAAAGGTGCGTCGCCCATCATTCTGAAAGAGGCAGTCGACAAGCGCGCGAAGTGGATGACTGAGAGCATAGACACATTAGGGCAACAGCGCATGGTCACTGTTGGCGGTGACCTCCAAATGTTCCTTCGGCATTCGCCGAGAGCACACAGGGCGAAAAAACTTAAGAGCGGATCCGGTCGCTGGATTACCGAACCCCGGCATGGAAGCGAACATCCCCGAGCGAGTGCGAGACGCGACGGCGGGAAATCGTGCGCCAGTGCGCAGCAGCCCGTGGAATTCAGTGCCCACTTGTTTCAACGGCAGCAGTGGCAGCAATATCGATCACTGTCACTACCTCACCCCCACTGAAAGTCAGCAGCGAGTACATGGCGCGCGAACACTTCGGCAACTCGGATGGCGACGGCAGGACCACATCACCCACGAGTCGATCGAGGTTCCACCATGGGAGCCCGCGTCCATGGACACTTGCGGATAGAGTATCTGGAGCAGCTCGAGCGCTTCACTGGAGAAATTAACGAGGGCGCACGGCGAGGGGCGAGGGAGTGGGGCGGCGCACAAACAGGTCGGGACACGCTGCGCAATTGCACACATGGAAGCCCGCAGGAAGTATTTCCGCCAGGAGACCACCCGTCTGAGCAATATGCACACATGAGGACGGAGAGGACGGGGCTGGTCAAGCAGGGGGTTCGATTGAGAGAACAGGTCGGCCACTCCAAAAAAAATGGCACTTGCCAGCGAGAGGGCCCAGCAGGCGGAGCTTGACATCGCGAGCGCAAAGTTGAGCAAAACCACCCGCCATTGCAAGCACTCCGTCGCGCCCATGCCGCGCAACGTCGGCCGGACACGGCAGAGCAGCTGGCGGGGGCCCGGAAGCGACGAGACTGGTCCAGGCGCACAGTTTGAAGACGCCTCTCGCTGGGACGGCGCGAGTGCCTAAGAAACGCTTCTTGTTCAGCACACGACAATATGACGCTGGAGGAGGTCACGGGAGGCTTCGCACAGAAAGCAGAAGGCGGAGGGATGGGTGCACAGCCAGCGAACGTAGATGAGACGCAGGCCGATTACCATTTCCATCCAAAGTTGGCGGCGCCAGGAGAAGCAGTCGAAAAGTGCAAAACTCGATCAGAAATCCCAGATGCAGTACTTGCGGCGTGCCCCAAAACGGAGAGACCGCCCAGCATGGGGGGGTACTTCAGAAGCATCATTGATGGGAAACGATCGCAAGATGTATTCGAACGACGATAGAACGCACTACGTCATCTCACGCACTTGCTCGAGACGGTACAATGACCTTATCACCCTTATCAAAATGGTAGAGTTCATGCCCATGAGCACCGCGCGCTCGCACGCGTTCTTCCAACCCGAGCACAACGGAGCGCATGGGAGAAACAGCGTTCGAGTACTGCGCTGTTTCGACGCGTCCAGCATGAGTTTCCACGGGCAGATGCTGAAGCGAACGAGACGACCCACTCCCGAGGATCTGTCACGCGGAGGGTTGCGAGGGCGTCGTGAAGGATATGTCTTGGCATTGCCGGCAGCTGCATGACGATGTTGAACGCACCGGCATCACACACCACCACCAACTACGACGGCACGAACACATTCGCAAGCACACCAAGGGAAGCACTACACCAGCCGCACGAGAGCACAAGCCAGCCAGGTCAACATGCACTCCTGCGCGCAGCAGTCGAGAACGCCACGACGCACGCGAACGCCGTAGACGGAGAGCAGAACTACAAGGCCGATCGGGGCACGTCGGCGGGGCAGTATACGGCAGCGGCCGATGTCGTAGATGCCCCCCCCCCCCCCCCCTGGGACAAGGACCCGGCGCGAAGAACTTGGGCAAGCGGATTACAGTTGCAAGCTACTGACGGGGTTGTGCATCATATCGGGCAAGTACGTAGAGATAGGCATCGGCTCATTTATAGGCGAGATATCACGTGCACATACACACCCTTGCAAGCTAGCGCAGCTGAATAAAGCAACAGATCTACTGCAAGAGCAAATACTGCACACAGAGCATCGCTTGAACAAGCGCAAGACAGCGCACATAGTGGACATCGTGGAGCATGGTGCTTTCGCGCACGTCAAGCAGTTGCGCGCGCCGTCGCCTCAATGGGCACCGTCGTTAGGGAGGCGCGACAGCTCGGGCCGATCCTCTCTTTCGATGGCGCGTCGCACACAGAGCTCAGCAAGAGGATCCAGGCAGCAAAAAAGGCTTGGCGCTCGCCAGGACATGCTTGACACCAGCAGCTACCGCGCAGACTGAAGATAATGTTGCTCCTTTGCTTCGTATATTCTGCAGCGATAGCAGACTTGGCAGCTGTTGTGTCACCCGGAGACTTCACTGGTCGATTGGGCAGTGCGATCGCGAAAACGCTTCGGGGACGGATGAAGGGAAGTGAATTCATCACCACAGAAGAAGGTAGGACTAGAACCACGCCGTCGAGGAGAGTACTAGAGTGTTGGAAGCTTTCTCCCACAGCTGTCGAGCTTCAGCAGCAGCGTCTTCGGTGGACTCGGACTATTGCCAGGTGCCCCGCATATCTCGAGCACGTCCTCATGGGAGTATGCGGGGCCGCGAAACTTAACGAGTGCATAGGGCGCAGAAGATCAGATAGCACGGTCAGCGCATACGAGCACAGTACCCCGCTGGCAACACTATGGCTTTCAGATCTCAGCATGAAATCTAAGGCCACCGCGGCGCACAGAGAGACCCTCTACCAGATAGAGGGCACGCACCCGAACGAAGATTGCACGAGTGGCTGGCATGGCACACGAAGCATCAAGTAACCCTTGAGTCTTACTCCAGCAGCAGCAGCATCTAAGACATTTCAGATCGACAAGCACACAATACGAACATGGCCAGAGCGCGCACATGACAAAGAACGGGCGGCACAGGGACACCACGCGCACGAGGAGGGGGAGGAGTACGAGGGGGAGTACCTGCGCATGCACGAGATGTGGGACGGGACTATCTGCGGGGCCACGCACGCTACGACGATGGCCCTGAACGCCCAAGTCACTTTCGCACATCAGCTTCGGCATGAGAACTCGCTCGCCATTTAATGCGAACACATGTCCCTGGCCCCGGGTGTCATTCGCAAGTCAGACTTCGTGCTTAAGACATGCCTGGGCGACGGCGGCCAAGACGCCACGAAAGTGCCCATCCAGAACCGCGCCCTTCGACTTTCGGCCCGAGCCTGACCCGCCACACGCGCGCAGGCATTGTGGCATCGCACGTCAAGACCTACACGCACTTGCAGCACGTTCAAGAGCACGTTCTAGGACCCGAGGGAGACAATGCACCCTGCCAGGCGAATGCTGACAGGAGCGGGGGCCCGCCAGAGGTCAGACACGATGGAGGCGGCAGGCGCCGCCGCGGCACCACCGGCACAGCGAGCACGTCAAGGAGCTGAAGCACGTGGACCCCAGCGACGCCGCCCGCCTGCTGGGCGCGGGTTGCCAGCAGACAGCGACGAGATGGCGACGCTGCAGAGTGCGACGCTCAACAACGTGCAGATGGCCCGACACATCGCGGGGCCGATCTGGGACTTCACCTGGCGCCAGAGACGGCCGCGACGGAGCAGGGGGCCACGCGGGGGCGGCGCGCGCGGAGAAGGTCAAGGCGGGCGAGAAGGACCTGGACAGCCCACAAATACATATCGGGTTCGCTTTCTTAAAGAGGTCTGGCGCAATCGGAGTTGCCGAACCCATCAACCGAGATCCTCGCCACTTTCGATATTTTGGTGGACAGCACGTCGCGCTTGCACGCCGGGGACGCGATCCCACATTTCCGCGCCAAGGCGGCATGCACAGAGAAAGGCGAGGAGAAAAAGCACAAGGCGCAAATCACGCAGAACGCGCTCGAAGCCAGCCCGCACCAGGACGAGGGTCTGATCAAGGCCGTCAAGCAAGCCAGGGCCCAGAACGCGGAAGGAGCAAGCCGCCGCCGATCACCGCCCAGCAGCTCCGCCAGGCCGTGCACCAGACAATGGTTCATCTGGAAGACAAGCCGATCCAGGGGTCTGCTCCGCCGACAGCACTGGAGAGGGCCATCCAGAGTCAGCTTCGCGACCGCCAGATCTGCGATATGCAACAGTCAACGTAGATGGGTTGCGCAGACAGGCTGACACAGGCAGCGCTCGGGCTTGCGAGCTGCTGCTAAAAATGAGATACCGCAGATAGAACGCAAATCCTGGGTGCGCCATCGCGGCTACCCAGGATCGTCGTCGCCAGCAGTTAGAATGCGAATCCTGGGTGCGCCAACAGGGCTACCCAGGTTCAAGTCACCACGGCGTTGGAACGCAAATCCTGGGTGTGCCATCAGGGCTACCCAGGTTCACCGTCGCCACAGGTGTCAGAGCGCAGTGCTGGCAGACATGCGCGTGGGCACGCCTATACGCAGCAATGGCCACAGCAACATCTCATTCTATGCAGCGCGCTCTACCTACGGCGGCGGCGACATCAGGGGAATGGGAATTTCTTGCGTTACAAGACAGAGTTACGTCATGCCCATCGGTTATTCCAACGATCCCTACCTCCGCCATCGTCGATACTTACGCCGAGGACCTCTCTGCTCGCTCATGTACTTGTGAGAGCGGCTGTTGCGTGGCAAGTTCATCGTATAACATCTATAAATCGCATGAGCCTCCATGCGCGTTATGCTATGGCAGTGTGAGCACGCGATGCGCATTGGATTCGAGCGTACATTCTCCATGCCCGACTGTCCACAAGCATGTAGTTCAAGTAATACTGCAGGTTTGGGAGGGTTGACCCCAGTCTCTCGCCTTCTCTTTTTGCGCAAAATCGGAAGTTCGCGACGGCCTAGGGCCGACAAGGGGCCCAATGGCTCAATAGGCCCCGACGGATTCCCTCAGACGCCCTACCGCCTCGCAAGGAACTGTACCAGCAGCAACCTGAGGACGCTGACAGGCGTCCAATTCCCAGGCTTGTGCTCTTCTGAAGCGCCCATGCCGAACCGCTGCCCAGGTCGCTCGTTCGCTCGCTCCCTCCTCCTCCTCCTCCTCCGCCTCCTCCTCCTCGTCTTCCTCCTCCTCCTCGTTATCATCACCATCGCCATCATCATCATCACTCCCCCTCCTCGTCCTGTTCCTCCTACCTCTCCTTTTCCTCCTCCTGGCGATGGCAAAAGGCAGCCGTGGACCACGTGGCCGGAACCACACGCCAGCCACTGGACCCACCACAGTGTTTCTCGCCTCGCTAGACTGTCTCCCATTACCCTAAAGTGCAGGAGTGTCTGGCACACCACAGCCTGCCGCTGCAATTGCGCCCACGGCATTCCCGTCGTTTTTCCTTCCTCTTGTTCCCGTCTCTTTACCTTCACATTCTCCTAGGACAGGAGGAGATCTGAGCGTGTCCTCCCTACCCCGTTTGGAGATTGCATGGCGCACCCCTTTTTACATTTACCCCACAGCGTTTCTCCCCACCCACCCCCGCAGCATGGGAGGAAGAGCTGCGCCACGTTGGCACTGAAGCCCGCCGGCTTGTCAGGGGGTGAGGGCAGGAGCCGCGGGAGCGGGAACGGGAGACTGAGAGGGCAGAAGGGAAGGGGGCGGAGCAACAGAAGGAACAGCAGGAGGGGAGCGAGCTTTCTGCGCGGGCCTCGAAAGTGTTCCTGGCGGGCGGGGGGGCGCCTTCGGAAGTCCCCACACAGGGGGGCGAAAGATCTGCGGGGGAGGAGCAGCGGCAGCAGCACCGCGAGGAGACCCAGGAGCAGCGGGAGGAGGCCGGAGGGAGGCAGGGAACCACCCCCGCCGCGCCAGAGCCACACGGCTCCGAGCCAGCGGCCGCGCAGCGATGGCCTTGACGGCCCCCCCGCCCCGCTCAGCTCCAGCAGCCGCGCGGCACGGCGGCCCCGCAGGCCCCACCGGCGCGCCGGCGCGCGCCCTGGCGGCGCCCTGCGCCGCGGCCTGGCGCCGCGGCTCCGGCAGCCTCGCCGCGGGCGCGGGCGCGGCGGCCGCCGCCTGGGGCGCGCTGCTGTTGCTGCCGAGGGTGGGCCGGCGCCAGCCCAGGGCGGCCGCGGTGCTCGGCGTCGTCGACGTCGTCGTCGTCGTCGGCGTCATTGGCCGCGGCGGCGTCGGCGTCGGCGTCGTCGTCGTCGCCATCGTCGAAGAAATCGAGACGGAGGTTTTTCATCGTTCTCGGCCTCTCGGGGTCCTTACCGGGCCCAGGGACTGTCCAAAAAAAATCGCGATGGGAAACAGATGAAGTGGTCAACAGGTCGGGGGCCCGTGTCTTGAAAAAAAACGCCGGATGTTTGGGTCGTCGTGATCGACCACAGCGGCGGCGGCGGCGGCGTCGTCGCACAAGGCTCCCAGGAGCTTTCGGAGGGCATATGGTGCTGACTTGGTTAGTTTCGCTGCCCGCGGCGGCGACGGCAGCGACGTAGCCGCTTTTCAGGGGGAGGGCGGTGGCACGTCTCAGCAGGTCCTAAAGGGGCGGCCTGGGGTCGCCCAGGGAGGGTGGGAGGAGGAAGAGGAGGAGGAGGAGGAGCAGGAGGAGGAGGAGGAGGAGA